>SNQJ01S0196094.1:17452-31892 GCA_010110895.2 Picea sitchensis
TTGTGAAGGATATTTCTTTAGTTTGGACTATCTCTTTTTGTATTTTCTCTTAGGTGGTACTGATGAGAGATGAAAGCCAGTATAAACCAACTTGGCAACAAACAATATTAAGTCTTAACTATAGGGGAAGAGGCTGAGCTTGGGATAACCCGCTATTCAAGCATGCAGACGACAATTTTATACCACGGGCCTAGTAATAATACATTAACCATGTGAGCATTCAATTACTGTCTAAGATAATAATTATTAGAAAGAAAACACATATGCGATAAGATAATAGCAAGCAAAATAATTCACCTACTATAATCATCCATCACATAATAACACAAAAATTCATCTTCATCATAAATAAAAGAACAACTAAACATTGCACCAGATAACATGACAGTAGATTTAATTTCTCTTACTCATTACATTATCCATTCATGTAATGAGATAGGAAATAGTTCTTCTCCATGTCCAATCACACATACGTTTGATGAAAATATAACTTTTTTTTGGTCTAGAAGGACTTCTCCACTAAGGATATCTTCAAAATAATTCTTAACAAACCAGAAAAGATAGTTTCTTGCAACAACCATCAACCCCGAACTAATTGGTCAATGTTCTTATTTATAGCATAAATTCAATTGAAATAACAGCTCAATGTAGATAAGTGAACAAAATTCACCACATGGCATTCTCTCCTATAATTTACTAACAGTCAACTCAAGGCATCCCTTTGAAAGGGTGCATTTTCTCATACTTTGACCAATCGATGAATAGTTCCTCGCAGGTTTGGGCATATGGAAATCTGTGTTGTTCCATCAGGGCCGCATAAATTCCTCTGATCTCCACTGCATGTACCTTGTATTTCACCAAATTGGTGTTTAACTGTTGTAGCACAACCCAAGTTATGATAGGACATTCTAAAAATCATTGCACTTGTCTTGGTGTTGTGTTGGTCACCTTCACTAACTCTTCGGCCCATAATGAATCTTTCTTGGTATGCGCTTGGACTATGTCGCGTAAGTTGACGAAGCTGTCAGGGGAGCCGAAATCAAGGAGTTTGATATCTTTCATCATCCTGTTGATCTTCGAACCTAGTTTCTCTTCGGATTCCTCGGTGAAGTTGTGGAACCAGTTTTGATAAACAGTCAAAGGCACCTTACTTGTAATAAAAATCAACATCATTTAGGGAGTGATTATAGAACAATATTCGACAAAATATATGTATAAAACATAAGCGTGAAAAAATCCATACTGGTGCATACCTGTAAAGATTGTTAAATTTGGTTGTTTGATAATTATGTGATCTCTGTGACCCCTCCAATCACCTACACCGTTTATGTTAGCAACATCATTTTTCTTCAGTTAGGGTGGGTTACATCTGCGCGCTCAACAATAAAAGAATAAAGTACAGAAAAAAAGAGTGTCAGAGTCACACTAATGATTGGTTGGCCCTTGCAGTCGGGAAAGGATGTCAGAGCTGAACATGTGCCGAAAGTACGAATATGTTCCAAAAGAGTTGGATCCTGTCATAAGGGAAATCGTTAAATGCTTCAGGTCAAGGCAATTTTCTCAAATGCAAGTCACATCAACAAGTACATCAACCATCATCAGCTCATTATGGAGGCTGGGGGATAAAAAAATAAGTCAAGGTGATCGTACCACACACATTATCCAATTCCTATCGGCTGCATCTCATATGCCCCAAACCATACCTGTCGTGTGGATGAGACACATAAAATATTTAAAACATCCTGTCACCAAGAATTTAGTGTTCCTTGTCACGTTTTGACTGCCTGCCCTCTCTGTTATAAATTCTAGATGTTATGTATGCGTTCTTCACACCAGCCAAGCTTATGCATCATTGGTAATCTGTCTCTTGATCCTAGTCTGATTCAATTCTTTCACTCTTGGCCTTGTCAAGTCATCCACCCATACAACAAATTGTTTTCACACCATGGGAACTCCTAAGAATGTAAGATGAGGTCTATGAGGTAGCCAAAGCACCAGGAATGAGCCCTAGAATGCCTGGGACTCGTTCTTATTTGTAATGGGAGTTTTTGAGGCTTCAAAGGGAGACTCCTATCTCAACGTGGAAATGATGGTATCTCCTCGTGTAGAGGCCGAAGTGGAAGAAGTCATACCAGAAAGACATAGGTTGGGAGTCACGCTTCCTCAACAATAGATACCACAGAGGAGAGGAAGGCCTAGGAAGGATAAGGAAGTTGGGGGAAACCGAGGCCCAACTAGGTTGTGCATAAGATCAACTGTCAGGGAGTTACAAACATGCTCTATCTGGTAGGATCCTGTCGAAAACACAAGTTGGGGAAGTGGGACTAGAATGAGGAGGCAAGATGCCTCAAGTTATAATGTTCGAGAGCCTAATCAACAACTGGAGCAAGAACAACTTTCCATTGTTTAAATCTACTAGGAAAATAGAGAATTATGACAACAGTTGGTGGCAAATACCCTTGAGGTGCCAACACCACAACGTCGTGAAGGGAATGTAGCCTGGCTCAAGAGGCAGCTTCGGGAAGCACAAGACACAATCATGCAGTTGCACAAAGCACAAAGGGTGTCAGAAGAACAACAAATGAAAATACCTTAGCGAGCGCAGAGAAGCTGGGGAGAAAGCTCATGTGCAAAAGAGGCATGATTGGTGAACTCTGTTTTTTATTCTCAGACATGACACAAATTTGATAGTTTCTTCTTTTTTTGTGAAAAAATTCATGTTCTTAATGTAACCGGGTTGGTTGGACAAAAGGTGTAGACAATGTCTATTGTATGTAACCTAAGCTCGATGGAAATCTAATATATAAAGTCTTGAAAATTTTGGCGAAATGATCCTGGTTATAATAGTTGAATGTGTTGTTTCTTCTCTCTGTGTCTGTATTTAACGTATTCTTTGTGGGAATTTTCTTATGAGTTGGCTCTGATTTCATACTTAGTGTCACTATAGGTTGTTTTTGTATTTTCATTGATATCCTTTTGCGAAAAATTCTGACGTCGATCGATTCCATCGTACGATACTGACATGGTATCACTAACTTGGGACTCAAGAACTTCTAATGATTCAAGGGAAAAACTTGATCATATGTTTAACTTCTTTGGCAAGGACACATGATAGGTGGGAGAAAATGGTTTGATCATGTATTTTAATCGGAGTCGAGGTTTTCAACAAGATGTGTGCGATAACATAAACCTCAGACTGCTGATGATGAAAAGTATCGTGGTCGGTGGTCAAGGGGGGGGGATAAGCCTATCATGCCATTTTAATGGACCAACCTTCTCAAAACTTGTTGATGCCAAAGGTTTCGTGGATCGGCTATCGGTGATTCCTTTTCCTCCTTCGTAAGTGCTTACTTCTTCATCCTTTTTCTAATTCTGAAGGGATCGATCATCAGCGGTATCCTTGGTGGAGCTTGTCGCAAAAGTAAACTCCCATATACTGACGCTGATGAAGATCAGCGCTCGAGTAACTTGGTTCTCTCGAGTGATTTTTCTTTTCTTCTTAAAACTCTCCGATGTCGAATCTCTTAATCACGTCAGGGAAGAGTCTTGACTATCGATTCTTTAATTTAGATTTTATTCATTTTAATTTATGGGTTTTCGCATGCTCAAGAAAAATTTGAAATACTTACATGGAAAAAAAAATGACCAACAAAGGAAACATTTAATTATAAGGTTGAATTAGCCAGTGAAAAAGATCAAGTGGTACCTAAAAAGTAAAATTTGACATAGGATTTGTAGGGTGTGTTGAGTTCTCAACACTTACCAACACCTAAGTTAGTTTGCTATTTAAAAAGTACACTTGGTCATACAAGCTACTGCAAAAAGTTCATAATGGGATATGCAAAGATTACCGAACCCATGGAGAAATTGTTGAGGAAGGAAATTAAGTATCAATGGAATGATGAGTGCCAATAGAGTTTGGACATATTGAAGGATAAAATGGTGACAATGCCAATTTTGGTGTTTCTAGATTGGTCAAAGGAGTTTCATGTTCATGTAGATGCATCTGCAATAATGCTTGGAGCAGTATTAACACAACCAAGAGAAGGTGATATAGATCACCCAATAGAATTTGCAGGTAAGAATCTTTCATATTCATTACAAAATTACAATCGAACAAAAAGATAAGGTTTGGCTATGGTGTAGGCATTGCATAAGTTTAGACATTATTTGTTAGGTCAACATTTTAAGATGTTTACAAATCACTCTGCTCTTAGATACCTGGTCAATAAGCCCGTGTTGGGGGGAAGGACATGTAGATGGTTTCTATTATTTCAGGAGTTTGAATTTGAATTAGTTATGAATCTTGGAAGATTGAATGCAGAGCCAGATCATCTATCCAGGATAAATGATGGAGAGTAACCAAGCAAAGTGGAGGGAAATTTCCATGATGCACAACTTTTTTCAGTATAGATTGTTGATGAATATTTTTCTGAAATTATTGAATTTTTGAGTACATAATTTTCCACAAAGGAATATAATACAACAAAGAAGAAAAAATTGGTGGTTAGAGATGCAAATTACCAACTTATTACAGGTCACATGTACAAACTTGGTGCATAGAACATTTTGAGGATATGTGTCCTAGAGCATGAAATTCCTATTATCTTAGCAAAAGCACATGAAGGAATAGCTAGAGAACATTATGTAGGGAAATCTACTATGTAGAAGATATTGTGCACATGATTATGGTGGCCAACAGTTGAAAAGGATGCAAAGGAGTATTGTCAAAATTGTGATGTTTGTTAGAATGTAGGAAAGCCATATATGAGGGATGCGATGATATTAAGACCTCAAGTAAATTTGAAAGTGTTTGAAAAGTGGCAAGTATACTTTGTAGGACCAATTAATCCCCCACCCAGAAGATCAATATCAAGGTATATCATTACAACAATGGAATATTTAACTAGATGGTAGTCGACTAAAACTGTATAGGGATAGTCAACCCAATAACCCTCAGTAGTTGTAGAGAAGAGAAGTAGAGTTCTACATAGTGTATATAGTCAGAGTTAAAAGGAAAAAAAAAAATGGAAAAAGAATAAAAATACAAAAATATTAAGTAGATAGCTAAGCGATCTTTCATGCATACTTAGATGATACAATGCGCGATAGAAAATAAGTGATGGGACATAAAAATAATACACTACGCATTGGAGAAATATGAATAAACAGAAAACACAGTCTGATGGGACAAAAAGTCATTGAAAAGGGGAAAATACAGTAAGCGGGAAAAGTACAGAGTGACAAAGAATTTATGACATGAACTATACAAGAATAAAATGTGCAAGGGAAGAATCATTGTGCATTGAGAAAAAAAGATCCAAGGAATTTCATAAAATTTAGAATTATGGAGCCACTGAAGGTAGAAGCTGCCAACAGAACTACAAGGAAAACACACAATGCCACAATATCTTCGCAGGAGAAATAAAACGCAGAAGTAGAAAACCCTATGTAGCTAGAGGGATTAGTCAATGTGGATGTGATCCCATCACCCGTCACCAAACCGGTTAGTCTAAATGTTGTTGAAGAATAGGAACCAGTGACTGATAAAATGGATGTTTATCCAACGGCTGGAGAAAAAAATCCTACACAAGAACCTGGGTTAGGAGCACCATAGTAGTCTTCACAAGAAGATGCAATCCCAGTGCAGGAGACGATCCAGATTATAGCGTCGAGAAGTGAAAATATTTCTATCACTTAAGACATGTTGTAGACAGATGAGGAGACAACATAGAAGGTCGTGAAAGAAATAGATCACTTGGACTTGGAATTGGGCAAGGTCCCCATGAAAGCACTATATAAAGGAAGGAAATATCAAAATAGAAGAGAAGATCAAGAAAATAATGTAGACAATGGAGAACTATAAAATCCATATCATAGAGTTGATGGAACTTCTACAACCAAGAACTCCACTAGAGGTAATATAAAAAAGGGTACATCAGGTGATAGATCATAAGGATAACATTGCACAAAGCTTCAAGGAAATCATAGATTTATATAATAGAAGCACACAGTTATGGACAAACTTACATGAGGATGACTGATTGCGGGACTTAGACAAGAAAGAAGAAGGAGTAAACATTGCAGTGCATGAATTGAAGAAAAAAAAAGACAATGACCATTCAATATAGGTTGAGAAGTGCGCAGAACTTGAAGAACCTATAGAAAAAATTGAAAACCATTCAAGAAGAGAAGTGGTCAAGGTAGGCCTAGTTCGATCCATTGCAAGAGAAAGAAGATCAAATGTTGAATGTGATCGATACAACCATGGGAGAAATTGGAAAAAATAGATTAGAGACCAAAGAATTGATGAATTAGCACATCATTGTGTATACTATGGAGTGTGTATCTGAGAAGAGAACACATGAAAAAAATCAAGATGAAGACATTTCAAGAAGAGTCCAGGAGTTGGATAAATCGGTGTAGGATGCAAACACTTCCTAAGTGCCTTGGGATGAATCACATGTAAGTGTTGGGGGCCTATTGGTGTACCCTATTTTGGGGTAATCCACAACAGTTTTGGAAGACAGTTAGAATTGGGACCCGAATAGGAGCATGCGCTAGAAGATAATTAAAATAAGTGTTCCATACAATAGGGAAAAGCAGCGTGAGGAAGAGGAAAACTCAAAGGAATAAAGAAGGAGAACACGATGAGGAAATGTGTTATAACCCTAAAATTACACTAGACATGCATTCCTGGCACTAGGCCATCTTACTTGCTATCTTTGCCAAGCCATCATTTGAACAACTCTTCTAAAAAACACATTTTTGAATATGTACGTGCCCTACACCACTACTTCCTGTGTACACATGCTTGTTACGCCATTATAGCCTGTGTACACTCACAATAGGCACGGAAAAATAAAAATTGAAAAGGAATACGGGTTTTTGGGCCATTACCTAACCATTTGACCACCCATAGTCAGTCATCCAACCAAATAACTATCTTTTTGGCCTATAAAAGAAGGTGTTGGGGTCCCATTCCAAGTGGAAACACAAGAGCATAGAAAATCTACCCATTTCAGTATTCCCTCTTTGCCCCAATACTCTGTAACCACATTGTGAGTTTGAGCTAGAATTCCTCTTTCCTCCATTGCAAACCCTTGCCATTTCCCTAGAGAGAACTAAAGAGGAGAAGAATACATGGAAGAAGTTGGTGCATTGTGAAGAGTATCCCAAGACTGAGTTCAAGGAGCAGTTGTCAGTCTCATATTGTAAGCGACTTTGTGAGATTAATATAAAGAAATACTTTTTTCGTCCCGACAAATGATGTCTTCAATATTCATGATTTATTTATTTTTCTTGTTATGATATCTAACACACTAATCCATATATAGAATGCATGCTTGTAGTTTCTTGTTTGTCTTTTTGTGAATGCAGGTTGACCTTGGGAGGAGATCTGCAATTGAGAAACAACTGAGTGCAAAGGGCTCGACACCGGACGTGGCGTTCAAGGTAGGCTTACCGGATCCCTATACTTTGTTTTTCATGTATGATTGTGGGGTAATTTCGGGACATTTTTTAAAGTACAAGACTTTATACAGTTAGCTCTACCTACACTTCAGAACCCTAGTGTAGTCTGTAGGGGGTTTTTCCCACTACATCAGAATTGGAAACCATACTGGGGAGACCACTAGGGTTTTTAGGGGATATTATTTTTGGGTTCTTTAACTGGTTTAACTGCCTTTTTTGAGTTTTTGTAAGTGTCTGAGTCTTGAAGGGATTCTGGTCTTCCATACCAGTACTCCGTGCCTTTTCAGCTTGACTTTTGTTTTTTGTTTTTTTTCTTCAGAAAGTTACAGAGGTGTACGCAGCCTGTAGTGGGTCTGTACATGTACATACACGCCCTACCTTTGGACAACCCACGTACATATGCAGGCTGTTGAAGTATCAATTTTCAAATCATCCTCTTCAATTTTATTTATCTAGTCCTGGTCTATGTTTTTACAGCCTTTAAGCCTAGGTTTGACGTTAATTTGGCTATCTTTTTAAAAAGATTTCTTGTGTTTCCTAGCTTTTTAAACTTATTTTTAGCTTCAAATTTTAAGAAAAATGAGTTGCATTTTTAAATCGCATATTCATCAGTTTCTTTTAGAATCTTTTGTTACCTTTGCTTTGATTAGAAGAAAATATAAAAAAAAAACTTAGCTTGTTAGGTCTCTTTCTTTCTTGGCATCTGCTTTGCATTGTTATTTGAAAAAGAAAAAGAAATTGGCATAGTGTTGTGTTTTCTTCTCATCTTAAAAGCATTTCAAAAGAAAATAAGAAAAATAATCTTTCTTTGCTAGTGTTCTTGTAAGTTTCATCATTTTCGCAAGAGTCTTAACAACATCAATTACACTACCGCATCCTTTTTTATTAAATCGTGCCAGTAAAAGAAATGCTTAATTAAAATTAACTAGACTTTTTGTGCTTGTAGGGTCGACCAAATAGTTTAGGGTTAGGGATTTGAATTAGGTTGAGAGGAAACTCTTCAAGGCCATTAAATCAAACATTGGAGTCCTTTTTTATTAAATCGGCCAAGAAAAGAAGAAATGCTTAAATTAAAACTAACTAGACTTCTTGAAGTTTGTAGGGTCGCACTCAAATAGCTTTAGGTTAGATTTGAATTAGGCTGAGAGGAAACTCTTCAAGGCCATTAAATCAAACATCGGAGTATGAGTTAGGGAGTGCTTAAGTCCAACGTCGTAAAAGTTACCCCCTCTAACACAGGCTAAACACCTATAGTCACGCTAATTTAAAGGTAGCGAGATAACCCCTTCAAATCCGCATTCGCCGTGAGGGAAACACATATAGAGGGCTTATATTGGGATTCCATTGATCGCATTTTCCACGGAGATTCATGGGTCTTGAATACGTTTGAGGTCCTCACCATTTCAGAACACTTGCTTTTGATACCCTTTATAGGCTGGCTTGATACCCGCTCATTACAACCAATTCGACCGCCAACCGCATCTTAATTGTTCATGAGCCGGAAACCTAGTTTCCTTTATCTCAATGACTTGTGTAGGTGACTGTGGGGGTATACAAAGATGCCTAGGATAGACGTCAAATTGTGCTTTGCAGAGTAAACTCGGAGGGTGTTTTCGTGTTCGAGTTACAATTGCACCGGTAAGTTTCTCTAGTGCTGGCTAGTGTAATTATTCCTACTAGATAGTCATCCGCTGATTTACCTTTTAGGACTTTTAGTGTGTGACCAGTTCTCTAGTTTGCTGCGAGTTAGTCGGCTATTTTGGCCTTTGACTATTCTCTCGTAGGACCGCTCACTCATATCCCGAGGAATTTTTTGTCTTTCTCTTAGAAATGTGGATCTGCCTCTATATTGTTTTTATAACACTAGTTTAGAGTCACCGTGGGTGAGACTTTTATGGACTTGAACGATCCACCAAGGGAAGAAACTTTAAGATATTCATGGATAAAGCAATATAAAATTTTAACATATGTTTATGCTTGTCAATACGGCAAGTACAACAAAGAAGATGGCAAGACTTAATGCATTGATGGACAAACAGAACAACATAGGCTCAGGAGGAATTAGTAGTCGAATTTTCCAAGTAAGAAGGATGTAAACTTGGAGGAGAAGTGTATTTGATCGTTGGATCCCATCCAAAAATCCCAACAACATGAGGGCCATCATATCTGAACGAAAACAAGAAGAGCGCACGCTGAATAGAAGGATAGATCTCAGCGTTAGGATCTCGAGCTTAACCCGTGGCTTGTGAGTGGAAGAGATGAGGATTTGGTGTTAAAGGTCGCGAGGAGACAAAGTGGTGAGAAGATCAGAGCCAAATTATTATGTGAAGGACGCGGTAAAGATCAGAGGATCTCATGAAATCGGGGGTTCACAGGATAATGGCCCAAGTATTGGGTGTTCAATGTAGTGAGGCACAAGGTTGCGAAGTGGTGAGAAGATCAAGATCGTTGGATCTACGCGGGGGATCACAAGTGGCTTAAAGAACTTCATTTCACCGAATTAGAAATTCAAAGGAACAACGAAGATGCGATATCGCAATTTAATCAGGATCGCCGGATCACCAAGAACGTGGACCGCTGATTCGGTGCCCATTCCGAGCTCCTCGCTTTTACGTATTTTGAAGTGACCAGAACTCCATCGCTGAATCGCGAGATGCCAGATTGCGAGAAGACTGCATCGCTTGATCGCTCAAGTAATATGGACCGTTGATTCGAGCTCCATCTCGGAGCCTTTTCCTATTCGCAACTTGGAGTGACGAACCTCCATCATAAGAATCGCGTGGTGATGAGAGATTGGCGAAGATCAGACCGTTGATTCATTGATATCATGGAACGTCGATCAGGGTGGATGAAGATAATAAGTTCGCATCGTGCGCGGAACGGTAACAATCTATCGATACCCTGAAGTTAACTAACGGCAGGAATTTGAACAAGATCGAGGGCTACTGCTATTTATTGACGTTGAAAACCAAGTGAACTATCGATGGTTTCTTTACCGTGAGGATGCGCGGCGAGACTTCTTTGCAGGATTTCCGAGGAGCGTATGAGTCAAGTATGGATCCGCTGGAATGAAGATGACTCGAGTATGATTGACAACTAGATGGGATTGAGGATGTAACTAAAACAGAGAAGGTGAGATCGACTGGCACAGAGAAGACGAACAGTCTCAAACTACCAGAGAGGCAAAGGAATCTCAACATAACACCTAGTGATACTAGGACACGGAGATCCACCGTGAGAAGATGAAGAGTCACATTGATGATCAGACAGAGCACTGAGAGGTGGAGGATAACGACAAAGGCAGTCAAAGATGCAGAGGCATTGAGAAGACCGTGATGCAATAAGGCAATGTGGCTTACAAATACACCTTACTGCAGAAGAGATGGTGTTGTTGTTGCCGCTGGAGGTTGGTGGTGAGAGTCATACAAGGGAAGGTGATCTGTGTGTGAAGAAGGAGAAGAGTGCAAAAACTGAATAGCAATGCATGAGGAACTGTCAAGAGAATGGAGATGGCACACAAGCATAAAAAAGCGTAATGACCGCACAATGCAAGGGATGTGAGTAAAGCACGAGGCGCATGTGAGCCAACCAAATGCAAAGCTATAATGTTGAGTCTTGTAAGCCATTGTTGAAAATTATATCATTGTAATAAGTTTCACTAAAGATTAATACTAGGTGGTTGGAGATGCTAGGGAGGATTTTTTTGTCCTCAGAGGTTCAAGGGGTGCTTGAACACAGTGATTTGGTGCTTCCTTCAGTTGGTGCTAGAGAAACCAAAAAGTTGGTGCTCCTTCCTAGTTGGTGCTAGAAACCAGTGGAGTTGGTGCTTCCTTCTAGTGGGTGCGCTAGAGAAAACAGAGAGTTGGTGCTCTCGTGCTGCTGCGTTTTGCCAACAGAGGTTGTAGCCTCATTATGAGTTGGTGTCATGAAGCGTATGATAATGTAAAGATTGTAACCATTAATTATCATATAAAGAAAAAAGAGGCTTTTACCTTGTATGGGTCAGAAATATCTGTCTCTGTGTTTCTGCTATATGTGACTGATAATGTGCCATTATTTATTTCCCAGCATTATTGGTGGGATCATCATTTAGTGTCTCAACAAAGAGCTTAAAAGAACCATAAATTGTTTAAACACGGAAACAACTGATCCACCCCCTCTCACAAATTGTTCAACATAAAGTTCCGATGATACCAACCAAGATTTCCACAAGGAATTCTGTGATTTTCCCTTCTTAGAAACGCTATGTCCTTGATGGCCACTTTGTACATTCTTGGGTTGGATGTAGACTCTCGCTTGGTTGGGTACCATTCCAAATGTCCCCTATGACCTTGATGCTTCTAAGTTCATTCAGCCTTAGGTCAGGCATGTTGATGTTCCTTGGTCAACAAAGTCTTCTCCTCCTCCTTCTCCTCCTCCTGCTAAAAGCACAATTACTAGTAACCCTGAAGTCCAACGAACAGAAAGAGGAAGAATACTTAAGAATAAATCACCAACCAAGGAAGGCTCATGTTGGAGATATGTTGACAACTCCAAGTCATGTTGAAGACTAGCACATAGACTTTACAAGTTATGTTGGGGGAAAGAAACCCTCCTCCTCAAATTCATGCTGTGGGAATGAGTATAGTCACTGTTAGTCATACTAGTAATAGGTCTATAGCCTCTACAATTCAAGTTATTTTAATTCTTTCAACAACTTCAGAAGTCATGTTGAGATGTGACTAGTACCGCTAGTCATACGGGGCATTGTCATGGAGAAACCTGATGGGATAGAATGTAAGACTAGCCTCTTTGTAATATTCGCAAGGGAGATCACCTTACTCATATGTGCCCCTCCTTCCAGAGGTTCAAAGATTGTGGTTCCTGACTACAAGATATTCTAATTTTGATTCTTCTGAGGTTTCATAGTATTTTCAACCATTGGTTGATAAAAGTGGTCATGTTGATGCAATCATCGACTGATCCCAATCCTCTTTTTAAAAGATGTGTCTTTCGACCATGTATTATTGCATCCTATTCACTGTGTTGGTTGGAAAGTGATCACGATGCGCTTCTGCTGATCCTAATTTTTAGAGAGGTCGAAATTACTCAAAGTGGTCATAAGTTGATGCAATATTGCTGCATCCCACTCCTCTATCATGAAAGTGAAGTGGTTCAATGACTATGCTTTTTAGTATTTACAAGCTCAAGATTTCGTATCATATATTCCGCTGCTCCTCGAAGCACACCCTCCAAGCCCTTAGAAGCTAAGGTTTCCTTTGATTGAATGATCTTGTTGAGCCTTGTCTTCCTTCTTATGCACGTTTTAAAATAAGGGTTGAAGTTAATTTAACAAACATTTATCGATGTATTGTGTGATGAAGGAGCATCTCCAAGTATTTTATCCTCCTCGCTTTGGAAAAGTCTTGGGATATCTCGAGCTTGTGTGTCCGCTTCACATGAGTTGTTGGATTTTGGTAGACATCCTAGTGAATATTTGGGGGTTCTTCCTAGTTTCCTATCTCATTAGGTGGAAATTGTCTTGTTTATATAGTGGTGCAAGGTCCTTTAGATTTCAATATGCTTCTAGGATGTGATTATGTATATACTATGAACATTGTGGTGTTCCACTTCTTCTCGCGATGAAATTCCCTCATAATGGAATTATTGTCACTATTGATCAGCCGGCATCCGATAATCACCATCCTAATTCAACTAACGTTGAATTAGGATGGTTGCCCCTTTATATGTTCCTAGTGTCTGTTTAGACTCTACCCCTACCATGGGTTACTCCAGGGCGCTCTTGTCCTCTCTGCAGTTCACTCGCTTCGAGAAGGAACCCGGTAGCCGTTTTCCTTCCTGAGACTTGGTCTTAATAATTGATCCATTGGTTTGTCTAATGGGGGCATGGGAACCCTCACTTCCTCCTCTTGGTCCAAGTAATCTTGATTCTCCTTCTGATTCTGATCTTACTATTTGTAGATCCTCAATCCCTCGATTGTGATTCTTCACTGAGATTCTCGCCACCCCGCCGCCAGTCCTGGCCAGAGCCTCCATCGTCATATGGAATATGGTCATTTTACTTCACCCTTTGGGACTATCGACCCTCCTTTGTATGACTTCTCAGATTTTGAATTTCCTTCAGATGAGGCTATCCTTGAAGCCATGACTATGATTTTTATACTGTGGGAGGACTTACACAATGATTTGTGTTTTCTTCCCTTTTGGGAGACTTTCCAAGTTGACTATTGAAGAGACTCCTGGTTTGAGCTTGGCATTGGGATCTACCTGAACTAGTTTCACACATGAGTCATAACCCCATGTCAGGTCTTCTTTTAATCCCTTTTCAGACCCTCTAAAAATGAAAATATTGTCAAGCGATCTTGTTTCCCTTCACACTCTCCAAACTAAAATTTGAAGGCATGTTTGTCTGATGATAGTTTACCCCTTTTTTGGTCCGGATGTTCAATTGTACGAACAAAGGTATACTTTAGGAACTTCGGTTCACTATAAGAGTATTCTCAGATATAGGTTTAACCCTTTTTCAGGCCCAAGGAACTAAATTTATGGAAAAGGAACCCCCATGGAGTCCATAGTTAAACTCTTTTCAGACTCCCTAAAAGTGAAAAGATCGTCGAGTGAGCTTGTTTCTTCACACTTGTTAAACCGGTCTAGAAGAAAATCACCCACAGAGTCCATATTTAAGCTCTTTTCAGACTCCCTAAAAGTGAAAAGATGATCGAGTGAGCTTGTTTCTTCACACTCGTTAAATTGGTCCAGAAGAACATCCCTTATGGAGTCCATAGTTAAGCCCTTTTCAGACTCCTTAAATATGAAAAGATTGCCGAGTGATATTGTCTTTCTCACACTTGTTAAAATAGTTTTGAATAGATGTCTTTTCAGTGCTAGTTTACCCCTTTTTCTAACCGACTAGACTACCTTTGAAAATGGTACCCCAATGGAGTCTCCTTTTATGTTTTTTCAAGCT
>SNQJ01S0196096.1:4943-17442 GCA_010110895.2 Picea sitchensis
ATATGCTTTGGTTCTTTTTGTAGATAATATTTTTGAGTCTTGGGTAGTAGATTCAGGGGCTTCATTTCATTCCACACTCCATAGCAAACATTTTCTAGATTATTCTCAAGGTGATTTTGGACAGATTCATTTGGGTGATAATGCACCATGCAAAATTGTTGGAATGGGTAAGGTAAAAATAAAGAAAAAGAATGGAAACCAATGGTTATTGAAAGAGGTAATACATATACCAGATCTAAGGAAAAGTATAATTTCAACAGGGCAGTTGGCAAGTGAAGGTTGTATATCTATATTTACAGATAAGGCGTGGAAGGCCACCAAGGGATCATTGGTGATAGAAAAAGGAGAGAAGGTAGGTATATTGTATTTATGTACTGGTAATATTGATTCTTCTACGTCTTTAGCTTCTACATGAGTGGATACAACACCATGGAATCATAGGCTTGGACACATGAGTGAGAAGGGGATGTAGATACTTCACAAAACAAATTTGTTTCAAGATATTAAACAAATTGATTTGGATTTTTGTGAGCACTATGTTTATGGAAAACAAAAGAGAGTTAGATTTATCAAAGTTGGAAAGGTAAAGAAGAATGGCAGGTTAGATCTTGCACATACAGATGTATGGGGACCAACTCATGTATCATATCTTCGTGGATCTCGTTATTATGTTACATTTATTGATGATGCAACTAGAAAAACTTGGGTTTATTGCATTCGAAAAAAACTGATGTTTTTGATACTTTTAAGAAGTGGAAATATTTGGTTGAGAATGAGACAAGAAAAAGGTTGAAGTGTCTCAGATCAGACAATGGAGGTGAATATTGCAGCAAGGATTTTGATGATTATTGTTCATACCATGGTATTCGTAGAGAGAAAATAGTTCCAGGAACACCAAAAGAAAATAGTGTGTTAGAAAGGATGAATAGGACATTCATGGAGCGTGAAAGGAGTATGCGATTGCATGTTGGGTTGCCCTTACAGTTTTGGGAAGATGTTGTAAATATTGTTTCTTATTTAATAAACAAAGGACCTTCAAGCTCTTTGGATGGTGGCATTCCAGAGGAGGCATGGATAGGTAAAAAGATAAACTATTCATTTATAAAGACATTTGGTTGTGAAGCATTTGTCCATATTGATAAAGAAAATAGAACAAAGCTTGAAGAAAAATCCAAGAAGTGTACCTTTATTGGATACGGTCTTAATGATTTTGGTTATCAGTTATGGGATTATGAAAATCACAAAACCATTAGAAGTATAGATTTCATATTCAATGAGAAGGTCATGTACAAAGATTAGTTGCAGGGAAAGAAACAGGAAAAAGAAAAACCAGAATACACAGTGCTTGATGTGATCACTGAAAAAGAAACTCCAAAGGTACCAGAAAATAAAAATGTACAACATCAAGAGCAATAGGTAACTCAAACTCCTGTAAGTGTTGTTAGAATATATACTAGGTTAAATAGACCCCCTGAATGATACTCTCCTTCATTGTATTATTTATTGTTGACTGATTCTGGTGAACCAGAATGTTATGAAGAGGCAATGTAGGTAAACACCAAAAATACGTGGGAGCAAGGCATGAAAGAGGAAATGGATTCCTTGGTAAATAACCATACTTGGGACTTGGTTTAGGTCCCTACGGGAAAAAGAGTATTGCAAAATAAATGGGTTTACAAGTGGAAGGAAGAAGATGTAGAAAAAAAAATGGTACAAGGATAGACTTGTTGTAAAGGGGTTTGCACAAAAGAAAGGTATAGATTTTGATGAAATATTTTCTCTTATTATTAAGATGACTTAAATTAGGACTATTTTAATTCTTGTGGCAGCAGAATATTTGCATATTGAATAGTTAGATGTAAAAACAACTTTTCTCCATGGGGATTTGGAAGAAGAGATTTATATGCAGCAGCCACAGGGGTATGAGGTCAAAGGAAAGGAGAATTTGGTATGAAAGTTGAATAAGAGCTTGTATGGACTAAAGAAAGCTCCAAGGCATTGATATTTGAATTTTGACAGGTTTATGACAGAAAAGGTTATCGTAGATGTCATTCTGATCACTGTGTTTATTTCAAAAGGATAGAAAGTGGAAGCTATATTATATTGCTATTATATGTAGATGACATGCTTGTTGCAAGGTATAATATCCAGGATATAAATGCGCTCGAGAATAAATTAGCTAATTCATTTATGATGAAGGATTTGGGTGCTGCAAAGAAAATCCTTGGTATGAGAATAACAAGAGACAGGAAAAATCACAAATTGACATTGTCTTAGGGTGAGTACATAGAGAAGGCGTTGGAGATGTTTAGAATGAAAAATGAAAAACCATTTATTACACCTTTGTCCAGCCATTTCAAATTAACTAAGGAAATGTGTCCCAAGACATAGGAGGAGATAGAATACATGTCCATGATCGCTTATTCATCAGTAGTTGGTAGCTTGATGTATGTGATGATTTGCACAAGACCAGATATTGCACATGCAGTGGGAGTTGTGAGCAGGTATATGAACAATCCAGGTAAAGAACATCAGGAGGTAGTAAAGTGGATTCTTGGGTATTTGAGAGGTACTGCTACTAATGCAATATGTTTTGGAGGTTCATACACTATTTTATAGGGATATGTTAATTTAGATATGGCAGGTGATAAAGATAGCAGGAGGAGCACCACAGGGTATGTTTTTACTGTAGGTGGAACAAAAGTAAGTTGGATTTAAAAAATACAAAAGGTTGTTTAACTTTCAACAACATAAGTAGAGTATGTTGCTACTACAGAGGCTAGTAAATAAATGATTTCGTTACATAGGGTTATGGAGGAACTGGGAAAGAAGTAGGAGAATAACAGGTTGTACTGTGACAATGAGAGTAACATTCATCTTGAAAAGAACTTAGAATTCCATTCGAATACTAAGCATATACAACTCAGGTACCATTTCATATGATTTGTCTTGGAAGATGAACATTTGAAGTTGGAAAAGATACATACTAGCAAGAATCCTGTAGACATGTTAACAAAGGGAGTAACTAGGGAGAAACTAAGTTCATGCTCAATTTTAGTTGGTATTCAAGCATGAAGGTGAAGACGAGAAATTTTCCAAGTCCAAGGTTGATTGTATTCCATCAGGTACATCAACAGTGGAGGAGTTGTGATCAGTCTCCAAGTGGGAGATTATTGGTTGTGGAGGCTCATTATCTTCCTAATTCAGATGTTTGTTTCAGTCGTGCTTGGACCCCATTCCCTAAAGGGGAGGTGTGGGGGGTCTTTCCCCCTCACAACTGTTTCCAGAGAGGTCTATGGGGCGCATCGACAATTTTTGTAGCCCCACCTTGCAGGGGATTCAAGGGCAGCGCCCCCGAAGCGACTGACGAAAGAAGTTATTTTATGGTTTTTTCCCTAGAAGGAAACCTTCTTTTATGAGGGAATTGTATTGCAGTTGTGTATTATTGTGAATATTGTATTTTGAGAGAGGAGAATGTGAGAGAAAGAAGAGGAAGTTACAACGAGCGTGTTGAAGGTTGTATCCCTTCATTTTGTTGGATAATAAAAAGGAAGGACCTCCCAATTTCTCTGGTGGACGTAGCCCACACTAGGTGAACCACATATATCTGTCTCTATTGTATTTTGTATCTTTTGTGTTTTATTTCTTCATTTGTTTTATTTTATTTCTCCGTGATCATGTTTTTCTAACACGAAGCACATTGAGATTGAGTATTATTTTCTCCACGATAGAGTCCAAAGGGGAGAATTGGTTCTCCATTATATCTTCACAGATGAGAAAATAACATATATTTTGGTAAAGCCTCTATCCAATATGAAAATTTTGCGTACTTAAGGGACAAGTTGGTATCCGTGGAGTTGAATTCCTTATTGGAAAAGGAAGAGATTACTCCCAGGTTGGGAGGGAGCACTGATATGTTATCGATTTATGGGAAGTCATTTTCTAGTTCGGAAAATGGTCCAGGTTCGACAGTCACCTTCCAGTCTAGAAAGTGGCCCAAGATTTTTTACGGACATGCATTTTCTAGTTCGAAAAATGGTCCAAATTGAACAGTCATTTTCATAATGAAAATGGTCCAATAGATTGTTGATGTACCATATAAACTGATTACCCTTGTAGCCAGTGTGGGGGAATGGTATAAGACATTCATTCTTCTTGTAAGTCACTCTGAGTAGTGGTCAAGCAAAATGGTCCACCTCTCCAGGTAGTCAATCCTTCAAAGTTCAAAGTTGTGAGCAGTTTTGAAGAATGGTCTTTTATAGGAGGTTGGTGAAGGACAGTAATTTCCATTAGGAAATGGTCTAGACAGTCATTCCCTAGGCTAGACTCATTCTCAATAGTTTCACTGTGATTAGTTTCAGAGGAATGGCCCAGTTAGGTGAATGGTCCAAGTTCAATAATTAGGGACAGTAATTCCCTAATGCAAACTCATTCTCTCTAGGTTGCACTATGATCAATGTCAGAGGAATGGCCCAGTTAGGTGAATGGTTGAGGCTCATAAATGAGGGAAAATTATTCTTCCATGCTTGGGAAGAATAGTCCATATATCACATGAATGATGTTTTACTTTCTGATAGAATGTTCTCTTCCAAATCTCACAGATGTGAGTGGAAGAATGGACCAGATGACTCAAGTTGTATCATGATATTGCTTATGCAGTTTGATATCAGACGATATGATTGTTGTGGAGACTATATGTCTCTAGACAGTAGTTATATGTTACTATGGCAGATGTGATCCACAGGTAGTGATTGTGTGTCACTGATTAGTAGTTGTATGCTACTAGGAGTGGTTGTGTACCACTGGATAATAGTTGTATACTACTATGGATAGACACAATTGTGTTCTATTGGATGAAATTATAGTAGTAGTATGCTACTATCTGAGTGCCATGAAGAATACCACTAGTGTTGGAGTTGATTTTCGGCTAGATGGATAGTCAGTGTGTTGGTGGACAGACATTTTCCAAGCGGAGAATGGTCCAGACAGAACAAATTGCCGGTGGACAGGCATTCTCTCTATGGAGAATTATCCAGGTTGGCAGTTTTTTGACGTATAATGGAGTGGTGTTGGTTACTACTACTCCTTTATACTGTCTGAGTTTATTGACCCAGGTTCATGTCTTTCGGGTTTCCAACAAAGCCTCTAAAACTATCGGCCCTCCTGGTAAACCATAAGGCAACATAGTGCACAGGATGCACTGCGCAGTCTCACTCGAGATAGATTTAATGGGTGGCTATAAGACTCATGTGTTTACAGCCTAGGATTGAGTGTGAGATAAGAGGGATAGATATCAAACCATCTATTATAACTTGTAAATGCAGTCTACGGTTATCCACGACTATGCAATAATTCCAATAGCTTATTCCCTCAATATCACAACAATATTCAAATAAGCAGCATAGTAACTCATTCATTCAACATAATAATAACTACAAGACAGAAAATAAATGTATTCATTCATCACACAACACAGATGTTATCGTGGTTCACCCCCTCCTGGGCTACGTCCACAAATATTTGTCTCTCGACTCTTTTATTATAGTCTTTTTGCATCTACAGCGCTGCACGCTTACAACTCTTCCCAGTCGAGTAAGATATATATGAGGTGGACTAGACCGCACCAGGCTCTATAGCCTGTGATCTAACCCTCAAGATCTACCTCTTTTCTTTCTCTCTTAGTGAAACAACTTATACAAAGTAGGTCTTACAACAAAACATTACATATTGCATCAACTCCCGCGTAACTAATTTAACATCAATAATCCGAACAATAAAATATCCAAACTCTTATGATACCTATGTATCTATATTTATACATTTCGAGCTCTTCAGCCATTTACAATACCTTACCAAAAACCTAACCCTACCGTCGTTAGGTCTTCCTCCCATGCGTGTGTGTTGTTTTTCCTTCCATCTATTCTCTTCCTTGCATGCACGCATGTTGTGCTTCCTTCTAGCTGTCTCTTTTCTCATGCATGCTTTCTTTCCCCAAAAATTCCTTGCTTTTCCTCTTTGGACTTTGTCCTACCTCCAACATCCCCCCAACACTAACATGTGGCTCATCCCGATCCACCTATCCTCTGTGTGTTTCCTCGATCTCCTTGGTGATCGTCTGGAACTTTTCCCTGAGCTCTGTTGCTTGTGTCTGCGCCTGTGCAGTCTTCTCCTTGAGTGTGTCCACTATCTGGACTGCAATTTTGTCACTGATCATTTCTACGCACTCTACCTAGGTCTGTGCTATATGTGCCTTGGATTCCTCTACTTGTGCCAACACTTTTGCTACCCATTCTTGCAACAGTTCCATTTGAGCCTGCCGCTCCTGTTTCTGCGTTTGCACGGTAATTAACTCTGTCTTCAATCTCTTCATGTCCTACATCCCTTTGACACGTTATGTGATTGGTATTTTATTCTACTTCTTCTTGAGCTCTTGGATCGCTGTGTTGATCCTTTATTCTTCCTTGTCCCAGTGTTGGACCTGCTGATCCTCCTCTAAGATAGTCCAAAGTTGCACTGCTTTATCAAACAAGTCCATTGTTGTGCTGACTTGTTGCTCTATCTCTTGCAGCTGTGTTGTTGCTTATTGCTTCCTCTGCTCCTTAACTGCTAGTGGAGTGGTTGGTATGATCCGTTCTCATAGATTCTTGATCTCCTTATTATATTGATCAATTTCCTATGCAATCCGATCAATCTTTTCTGTTGTTGTGATTTCCTCGCTCTGCGTTGCCTGTGGAATCTTCTCATAAGTTCTTGCCACTTTCTGCTCCAATCCTTTTATGCACTCCCTTTCCTCTTGGGTCTTGGATTTAGCCTTCTCATAGACTATTTCCAGCGCTTCATGTTTCTTTGTTACCTGCTTCAATTCGGTTAAGTCTCTACGTGCATGATACTGTACTTCGTGGTTTACGCTCATCTGCACCCTGTGTAGCATGCCTGATGGTATCCTTGTCAACACAAGTTGGATTTGGCTTAAGTCCTTCAAGGGTGTCTGCCCCACAAGTTCATCCATGTACAACATACTAGGGTTGATGTGGAATGTTACATGTGGCTGCAATATTTCCTAGTCTGACTCTTGTTCCTCTTCTTTCACTCTTCCTTCTGTTTGCGGTGCTGATAGTTAGATGCCCCTACTTCTTGCTGGCTTCCCTTCCCTGATTTGATTGAGGAGTTTCCGCATGTCTACCGATTGCGTTTTAATCCTATCCCTGTGGTGTGCAACATGGTCCAAGTCCTCGGATAGACAATCCTGAAATAGTCTGGCGATCATTTCCCCATCATCCTACATGATGGTATATTCTGGGGGTGGTCGTTGTGCCTTCATTTTCTTCCGTGGGCTTCCTATTTGCATAGCTGGCCTCTTGTTTGTCTCTACTTCCTATGGATTGGGACTTGCTGTTGTCTCTTGTGTGTCGTCGGTTTGTTTTGGTTGTTCTTTGTCAGGCTGTGTACTCTCCTTCTTCCCCTTCTGGGTCCCTAACTTCGTTGGACCTTCTTCTGTTTGTGTTGTTTTTCCCTGGCATGTTCTTCATCTCTTGGGCACTTGGATTTCTTGGGGCTGCGTTTCTCCCTCCCCTGCCTCTTCTTCTACTATTATGTCTGGTACTTCCTGGGTAAGAGATGGAGTCTTCCACTCATCGTCCCATTCACTGATGACCATGTCAATGTCACCCTCTATGATGCAGTAGCGCATATGTAGCCACTGTTTCTCCGGATCCCTCCTTGCATGTATCCACATTGTGTGTCATGTGGACAGGAAATTGGTGATGGCTCCATATCATGCGATAGCCTCTGGTGTTATTCTCCACATCTTGGAGATAGATTCTTGTAGGTCGCATCGGTATCCCTTGAAGATGGACCCATTCACCTTCTTGTTTCTCGACTCTGGCCTGGCTCTGAGAAACAAATACCTCGCTTCCTGATTCAGTTTGGGCCTAGAAAAAAAAACTACATACCTTGGCTCTTTCCATCCCATGAAAGCTATTAGTGTGATCAACCATGAGTAGTGGAAATCTGTGCCTAGATCCTGTGCATCCTTGCAGTCATCCAGGAATGATTTCAAGAGATACAGTGCCCAACCCATTATGGTGCCTTCTGCGCATTGAGCTGCAACTGCAACAACCCCAGCTGGGATTTCCTCCCTGCGACATTTTCTTAGCAACTTGCAGGCTAAGATTTTCATGCCCAGTTGTGTGGCTGCATCGTTGATCCTCCTGATAATGATCCCTCTTTTTCCCCTATCAGTGCCATACTTCTTCTTCATCTCTTCCGCTAGCGCTTTCTCCTTGGTTTTGTCATCCAGAAACAATGTGAGATCCATGCCCCGAATTGGTAACCCTGTTATTTTTGCGATAAGCTCAACATCTATTGAGACACGCTTGTCCAACCAGATGTCCCCACCATGCATGACTGCTAATAGTTTTTTGATGCATGCGATTGTGTGATGAACTTTGCCAAAATGTGGTAGGTCCAACAGACCTAAAATTCTTGTTTTCTACAACCTAGTTGCCCACTAGAGTGGCTGCTCGATCGGTTATCCAACCTGATTTATGCCCGTAGTTTTTACAAATACCCTCTTCACAAGTTCCAGGAACTTTCTTTGTCTGCTACATCGCGGTCAGAGCATTTGAGCTTCTCGATATGACCCAATAGCTTTGGTCATATATTTACCCCATCTGGTATGAGTGGTAGAATAATTTCTTGTGTCGGTTTCTTGCGAGGTTACCTGGGTATCTATATCTTGTCTTTCTTCTACTGTGGTGGCTGGCTCGAAGTTCCAGTGGATTTTGGTTGTTCCTCTGTATACCATTCTAGCCACGCTGAGACATCTTCATCCATCTCCCCTGTTGGGTGGTTCGAGATGGTCATTTGAGATTCATCTAGCTTCGGTGCTGTGATATTGACTTTTGGAGCTGCCTCTATATTCTCTGGTGGCACTTCCTTCAAGGTTTCTACTCCATGGTTATAAGACTCCTGTGCTTCTACCGATATGTCTATATTCTGGCCCTCCGGTGCTGGTTGTTGGATTTCTTCCAGTATGGGTGTTGAGTGCACCGGTGCTATGTCTGGAAATGAGATTTTGTCGACGTTGACGATCTCTAGAAGCTGTTGTTCACCTTCTTCCACCTATCCTCGTGACTTGGTTTGAAATTTGGTTTTCCTGGCTGTCTAGCTGGCTTCTGATTGCTTGGGCGGTGCCATGGCGGTGAATGTCAAATGTCTATTACATTCTAATGGTCTCTGTGATCTCTGTGAACTCTCTCTATTCTTTTTAGCCTCTGTTTCTCTCGCTCTGTTCTCTTTTCGTGAATAGACTATTGGCTCCCTCGCCTGTGTATTGTATGGATTATCCATGAAGATTGTCGAGGACTCTTCCTTGATTATGGGTTTAATGCACCTTAATTACAGGTTCAATGCACCTTCGATAGTTTCATACTTTCCATTACTCTTCCTTTTCATCTTTTGTTGGCGCGATTAATGTGGTGTCCAATCAGTCCTTTCCGTCCTTTAATTTCTCCTAGTGCTGTCATGTCGTCCTACTTTTGCCGACTTTCCCTTTTCCTGCTTGTTTCCCTTTTGTATGTAGTCTTTGTCCTTCTCCTCCCTGAGTTTATGTTTCTATCTTTGTGTAGCCTTTCTACCTCTGGCGCACTATGGTTCTCTCCTTTTTTCTTTCTTTTTTTTTTTACTGCGCAGTGGATGGTTGACTGTCGTCATATAGCTTCAGTCGGCTCCCATTAATCATCCCTCTGAGTTCTGTGCCTGATAATTCTCTTAAATGTGCATCTCCTCCATATGTGACAGATGTTACTTTGTATGGTCCTAACCAATGCATTTTGAGATTTGCGAGGTGATGTAATGATTTGTTTTCATACATCAACACTAGATCTCCTTCCTTGAAAATTTTCTTCTTGATGTGTCTATCGTGCCAAGATTTGTCTATTGCTTTCTGAACTTGTTGGTGGAATCCTGCTAAGATTCAGTCTTCTTCCATAGTCAGTAACTGATTCAGTCTCTCCTGTACTGTGCCTCATTCTGTCATCTATGTGATCGCTGCTATGTGCAAGCTTGGTACTAAAAATTCTAATGGCACCACTACTTCTTGGCCATAGACCAGTTTAAATGGCATGTGCCCTGTCAACTTTTTTCACGTAGTCCTGTATGCCCATAATTCTATTGGTACTTTGAGATCCCAGTCGTCCCTGTTGACGTTATAGATATTTGTTAGTGTGTTCTCTAGAATTTTGTTGAATGCTTCCACTGTGCCATTTTCCTTGGGGTGATACGGTGTGATCTTCTGGTGATGGACTTCGAACTATTCACTGATCACACTGATGGTACTGTTTATGAAGTGTGTGCCTTGGTCGCTCATCAAAATTCTTGGATACCCAAATCTAGTGATTACTTTGTCAAATAGAAAATGCGTTGTTGTTTTTGCGTTGCAATCCTTCACTAGTGTGGCTTCCACCCATCTAGTTAAGTATTTCGTCGCGGTGATAATGTACCTTGCCCCTGTTCTTTTTGCTGGTGGATTGATTGGTCCCACAAAGTCTATTTTCCACTTATTGAATGCATGTAATGTTACTTGTGGTCGTAATGGCATCTTGTCCCTTCTGTTGGGTTTGCCTACCCTTTGACAGACATCACATGTTTGACAATATTCCTTTGAATCTCTGTGAATCGTTGGTCACCATAGTCTTGCATGCAATACCTTATGCACGGTAACTTTTCCTGCATAATGTCCTCCTGCTATTCCTTCGTGAGCTTCTACTAAGACTCTTGGTATTTCGTGTTCTAACACGTATCGTCGCAAGCATCTATCTGCACCCATTTTATATAAGTGTCCTACAATTAGTTGATAGTCGGTCACACGGACTACCGGGTTTTTCTTCTGCGCGGTGTTATATTTTTGCAATGCGGTACCTATATTCAAGTACTGAATGATATTTGTGAAGTATTCATCAGCGATCTGGACTGAGAATAATTGTGCATCCAGAAAGTTGTCTTTTAAGTTCATAGGTTCTTCTCCATTTGTAACCCTTGATAGGTGGTCTGGTCCTGCGTTCAATTTTCCTGGCTTGACTATTACTTCAAAGTCAAATTCTTGAAATAGTAGTAACCATCGATAGATTCTCCTCCCCAACACTAGCTTGTTGACTAGGTATTTCAGGGCTGAGTGATCTGTGAACATCTTAAAGTGTTTCCCCAATAAGCAATTCCTAAACTTTTGAAGTGCGTAGACCATAGCTAGGACTTCTCTTTATATTGTGTTATAGTTTTGTTCTGAGTCTGATAACTTTCTCCTCGTGAATGCTATCGGGTGATCCAGGTCTCCCGCTCCTAGCTGCACTAAGATAGCTCCAAGTGTTGATACTAAGAGGGGGGTGAATCAGTATCAAGTACAAATTAAAACCTTTTTCAAATTATACTTAAACCATTCAATTATATCCAATTAGCAATGAACAATATTATAAGAGTTACACCAATACACCACAATACACCATGCACAATATATGAGAAATAATCAATAGTTATTGTTCAAAGGAACTAATGAATTCCAAAGGTAGCTACAACTTCCAACTGTAAAGGGAGGGATAAACCTCCAAGAGGAAGATACAATCCTCCAATATCAAGAGAGAGTTGAACTCTCCATCCTTTCCCCTTCCTTCCACCCAATAATATACGAGAGATAATAAAACTTCACATTTAATCATCACCATCAACCAACCATCACATAGAACCTGATAATGCTTCCTGAGACTTCTTCAATTTATCAAATTATTCAATTCTTAGAATACTCTGATCCTGTATATAATATTACTCAATTTATTCTTTGAAACTTCTCCAAGTTTCACTCCTTGAATCCTTCCCAAAAAGAAGTTATAGAGAGAATTGTAGACCTTGTTCAATTTTGGTTTATTCAGGAGATCGAACTTGTACAGAACGCCTTGCGCTCAATATTTAACATCCGATTCTAAAACTCGCACACAAGAAACTATAGTCTGTACTCTTTCCAATGAAAATTTTCCCACTTCATTTGGATTCTCTATGAATACATTATGATTGTTTTACCCAGAACACCTGTTTATTGACTAGCTTTAGGATTGGTCAAAAACCCTATCTTCCACAGAGTGTATCTCCATAATTGAAGAGAATCAAGAGCTAAAACTTTTACCACAGGTACCTTGATATGTCTTCTCAATACCATAGCAATTTAACCATCTGAATCATTCTAGAAAAAAAGTTATAGCGAAAATCGTAAGATGACTTGAAAATAACATACCTTAGAACACATCACCAAAAGACTTCATCCTCCTTTGATATCCGACCTTCTTTACTTCTAATTTCCTTTGAAATTGGACTTGTGTTTCAAATGAATGTATAATGATATTTATTTATACCATTTATGTCACTTCCTTTTAACATTAGGGCCGACCTGACACTTTCTTATTTTGTAATTCTTTTCTTTAATTATCTTCAGGGCCTACATGTACTTCCTTCT
>SNQJ01S0196097.1:0-17393 GCA_010110895.2 Picea sitchensis
GGTCTTCTTACATCCGCCTAATTCTCTTTTATTGAAAGGTCTTATTAATATTGACCTTTATTACATCCGAATACATTAATCTACCCATGTGCGGGTTAGGACCTTAACAGTCGGTGTGGTGAATCGTGACAGTGTCCCCAGGGACTTCGACTACACCTTGGTCATTGCATACCTCCCGAAGGGGATATGCACAGGCAAGCCTCATCTGGATAAGATCATGACACTAAAGATCACCGACTTCAACCTAAGGGATTGAAATAACTTCAACATGTTTTCCCCTCACAGGTATTTGACTACAAAGAAGGGGAATAAGTCGAGGATAATCCTCCAACCATGGAATATGGACCTCGCACAGTCCACTATTCTGAACGTGATGAAAATACCCCATTTTGGAAGGCACCGGGAAGTTAACACGTGCGTTAAGATCCCGTTGTCAAGCTTCCATGGAAGCTACTTGTGGCTAGATAGGCACATCACCATCGACCCAACGTTGTTCCATCGGATCACTGGATTAAGCATGCAAGGACCAGACCCGCAAGACTTTTACCCAGGGAAGGCTGCAGACTACGCCCTGGCGCAGAATTTTAAAGATACATATGGTGATGTGGAGAAGGGGAAGTGAGGCTACAAGGTAGCCTCCATCCAGAGTGGCACAGTGCGCCTTACTTTCCAATTGATTTTTGGCAAGCTAGTCCGAAAGAATAGACCCACGCATGTCACAGGGTTTGTTGTTGACCTCGCAGGGAAATGCGTGGAGGGGCTACATATGAGCTGGGAAAAGTACTTAGTGAACCAGTTAGACCAAGACTTTCGCGAAGCTTAGGATCATGGTTATGAGTTCCATTTTAGTTTGTTGTTGATCCTCATCACGTTCATAGATTGGGAGATGTCGGAAGGTGCAACCTTCCCTGAACTAGAGCCATCTGAACCCTTGGCCGTAAAGTTCACCACGCTCTGGTATTCGAGCTATATGGGAACAAAATTCCATTCAAACGTGGTGTTCCACACCTACTACCTATAGTTAAAGAGGGCTATTGAGGCTATCCCTCGTATAACACCGAACACCCTGCATAGGTTCAGGCCATTTATGAAGTTCCACGCAGACATACATTTTATCTACATCACTGCGCGTGGAGATGAACACAAAGAAGTACTACAAATTTATTACAAAATCACCGAGGAGGACCTAGAAGAAATAACTAAGGAATGGCCTGCAAAGCTCCTTATCCATGTTGGCCCCGTAAAATTGTCTGATCCCAAACTAATCAGAAGCTCAGTGGTCATTTGTGAAGGGCATGATACACCTAGAACTAACAGAAGGAAGAAGACAGAAGAGGTCCAGTAGCTGAGCAATGCATCGGAAGAAACTACTTTAGAATCACCTAGAGGAGGTGATGACGAACTAGATAAAGAAGAGAATAATGGAAAATAATATCAGCAGAAGAAAGGCAAAGTAACACCGCCACAAAATCCCCTTGATGACGTAGAATCGTCTAACAAAAGAAAGGTTTTTCCCATGACACCCACATCACGAAAGAAGTTAAAAGATAGTAAGACCAAGATTCAGACTGTGGTCACACTCAATGACTTTGATGTCATCATTGCAGCTATATCAGACACCTCAGAAGATATTTTGCAGAGAAATGAAGCTAAGCAAGAGACCATGTATGAAAGAATTGAAGAAGAACTGCGAGGGGTACAACAAGCCCTTCACTTCAGCCGCACAGTTTCCACTGCACCCCCACCATCAGAAGAAACAGAGTTGGGATATGAACCTACCCAACTCCGTAGACTAGTCGATGTGACTGAAGGTCGCCATCATCGTGCATAGGAAGAAATAAAACAGGCCACAGTGGCCCTGAAGCAAGCATAAGAGGAAGTGATAGAGCAACGTCGAGTTGCGCAGAAGGAGAAGGATGACCTCCAAGAAAAGTTCGAAGAGGAGAAAGCACAGATCCAATATGAGAAAGAAAAACTGCTCGCAAAGCAGGTTGGAGTAAAAGAAGTAATCAGCAGAGCACTTCACTCTGTGACGAGCTTAGAGAAAAGGTAGGAAGACCCAGTCAAGCATCAAGTAGCGTAGCTTGTTGAATCCATCCAACAGATTCAACAGAGAATAGCAGCTCTAGAGCTACAAACAGTACCAAGTATTATGCAGAACGTGTGAGACCAAAGAGAAGCCACTTCCTGAAGCACAGTTGAGAGGATCAGAGCATTAGATTTGGAATGTAAACAACTTAGCAGTAGAAGTGCGTAGACTTATGAGCGACTTACCGAGGAACATGAACTGAAGACACTGGAGTCACATATCCAGGAGGAAAAGTAGCAAGCGGTGATAGTACAGGTACAGATGAAGCTCCTGTTAGCAGTTGAAATAATGAAAAGCTCCCAGGAACAACGCACTGCTCAGCAGCAGGTCCACAACATACAGAGAAAAATCATGGAAGTGACTCAGAGGCTCCAACCAGTCCAAGACGAAGCTTGCCAACTGTTTGAGGAGATTGAAGGCCGAGGAGAAGAGATGGAACACGTATTCACTTTAGTAGAACAACACTTAGAGGGACATGTGAACAAGGTAGTTATTCAAGAGTTCGTCGAGCAGGAGGCCTTGGTGAAGCAACAAGTCGAAGCAGCTCGATCCAGGCTCGAGGATTTTGAGACGGAGCTACCCAAATCAGAGTGACTCGGGATGAGTCACAGGTGAGTGTTGGGGGCATGTTGTCCCTTGACCAAGTTTTGGAGATCCTTGGTTAGGTTTGACCTATTTTGGGACTTTGACATGTTGTCGAAGGAGGAGCACAAGTCGAAGTAGAGATCACGGGATCTCGGCCCCTTATTTAGGGATTTTGGGGTTTTTGGATTATGTAACGGGTATGGGGATGTCAGCCCATGGGTTTACCCATGTCTAGGCCCTTTTGTAATGTATAAATAGATGTCTAGGAAATGGAAGAGGGGACAATATAGGCATCTGTGTGATGTTGTGCTAACTGCGAGCAATAGTTGTGAATGTTTTATGCATGTTGTGTTGGACACTTGATGAGCTAAGTGAAAGTGGATGTAAGAGGCTTGTGTAGGGCTTTGTGCTATAACCTAACTCGGGGAGGGAGGATCTGGTGGAGTGCGCACAAATCTCATGTCCTATGCGGAGTAGGACCTTCTGGCTCTGTGCATGTAGATGATTGATAGAAGAAAATAAAGAGAAGAATAGTTGGTGGACGTAGCCCCAGACTGGGGGTGAACCACATATATCCTGTGTTGTGGTTCCTTTGTGCATTATGGTTGTTTTATGGTTCATATGATTAATGCTTAGTGCAATGATGTATGCTTAGATTAATATGATAGCTTAGTGCCTAATGATGTAAATAATATGCTAGATCTGATTTATGTCGATGTGCTTAGTGCTTGAATGTGTTGAATCTTGTTGAACACTAGGTTGCGCGGTAATTAGGGTTTATTTGTGTTGTAGACAAAGACTAAGTACTAATGAATGACAACCGCTAAGTGCTTCGTTAAGGTGTTTTAATCACATATCTATGTCCTAGCTAGGTTTCAGACATCTGAGTCCTGCAACCACCCCTGCTTCTACCTCGGACGAGACTTCATCTGCTTCGCAGGTGTTTCCAAAAGGGCTGATAGTTAGGGTTTTGTTGGTGCATTTTTGAAGCGTTGAACTGTGGTTCTGCCCTTGTGCCAACAAATATCGACCAACTTGAACTTCAAATTTAAACTTTGATATTCCATCTCAACCACTATGTTGAAAGGAATCTTGTTGAGAGAACAGACTTTTAACCGTGTGTTCCAAGTGGTAAGCAAGCCCCTTGAGAGACCAACTGAATATAAAGAGAAAAGGACATCTATTTTAACTAGCCTTGCATTAGCTCTTTGAATTTTTCACTAGGACACATAGTTTCTTGTATAAAAAGGACATTCAGCCTATGCAACTACAAAATCCTTTTGAGGGATAAAATTTTGTGGGCACCCCCAACCCCTCATGCATTGTAGGAGAGAAAAATCATTGAGAAAAATTAGACTAATCCATCTCCACTCTAAGGGCCCACACTATGGTTGACTATTTCCCAGACCTAATCTCTTTTTTCACTTGGATTTGAGCCAAAGATAAATGTCATTTTCTTCCCACCTGCTGCCCGGGGGTGTTTTCAAAGGCCAAACCACCCCCACAATCACCAAAGGACCCAGATTTGGTGTTAGACGTGAGAAAATAGTCATACTTCAAATAAGGCTTTGACCTAGAATTATCTTCAGATTCCTTCAAGGAGGAGAAATAGGACACCCAACAAGGAACATTCCTCGAGACTCCATCATCACTGAACTATATGACATGAGAACTGACTCCCTCCATAGGAAAAATAGACTCCTTCTAAGGAGTCTTCTTATCCAAGTCAAAATGGGAAAGGGACATGAATTTAACACATGACGTCTCATGGACGTCATTATCGCATGCATGATTTTATGAATANAAACATAAGTTTTAGATAAATAAAGAACAAGGCTTATATTCTTACCACCCTTAGATTTGGATAGTCTCACTAACATAGTGGCCTCTGGAGAACCACTTCTTTTAACCTTTTTGAGCAGAGGCTCCTCACTGCCAGAAACCCTAGCTCGCTCAGGTCCACTTTAGTTGACCACAATTTTTGAATGGCAGAAATTGAGAAGGGTGTCTATGACATTGGGCATGGAGATGACCCATTTCGTGGAATCCATAACACCTAAAAGGGATGTTTCATTAATCAATATGCTAGTTCCAGGAGAAACCAACCAAAACCAACTCAATTTCTTCCAATAAACCATTTCGAGGATCAACGTCAACCTACAACTAGGCCCACAACCTATCTAATTTGGTTTCCCAATCCAGTTCAAACCCACAGAGAATGCCAAAAAAATTACCAATTGCTTTCAAATATTCCTCCTGCCAGAAGACCAGTGGCATGTTCAACAAAATGGCCCACACTTTATATGGCACAGGAGGATCCCTTGTCAAGTTGAAATTTATGACCCATTCTTTGAGGAGGAGCCCCTAAGGACCCCAACCCAAAGACCTACTAAATATTTCCTCCATATTTAATTTTGTGTGGAATTTAAATCATATCCACCCCCTCAATAATGTATGAAACACATTTCTATATATAAGGATACCAACCCAATTTTCATCAAGTCATTTCATCACTGAGTTGGGGAAAAATATTTTTCCACAGAAACATCTGATAGTCGTGTGTCTCATAAGCTCCGAGATAGAGCTTGTAGCTACATCATTTCTCACAACCATTTTTTTCTTCTCCTTTCAAACCTGCGAACATCTATTTCTTGGGGCCTTCTTATGTATAGAGGGCATGCTCTTACAATCCCCACATTTTGTAATTTTCCCAGAAATAGAGACAATGTGAGAATCTATAGTGGGAGGAGAAGAATGTTGAGGCAGAACCCCCTCCTTACCACTACATGCATGCAACTCCCCTACATTTGAATCCTCAGGGATGAGGTCAAAGTTGTTCTTGTTCTCACACTTAAACCTTTTGTTCCCTCCTTCCTTTGAAGCCATGCTACCTTGACCACCATTCGATGGCACATCCGATGACTCCAGAAGTGCCTTGTAGATATCCTTCCCGGACTGTTGATCTCATAAAAATTCTCCATCCAATATGGATATTTCCTCGGTATGTACCACGTCACTATCATAGTCAACTATGTCATATTCCCTACAAAAATCCATCTAAATTAATTTTAGAAATCTCTCTTGTCATAAACTATGATCCCTAGACACGATCAAGCATGAAATAAAAACTAGGCTCTGACATGGGATCTAGATCCACTCACCATCACCATCATCGAACCCTAACACGATTATATCAACTCCATTTATTCCTAACACTTGAATTGTGTCATTATAACCATACATTTACAATTTATACATAATTTGATCCAATACATTCCAAGGGTCAAAACTAGGGTATTACACTTAGAAGTTATCGTGACATCACCATCTCCTCCCCCTCCTTCCCCCGCCTCTCCTCCATTTGCATGAGTTTTCAACATATGCATGCCTCTTCGATCATAATATTCTATGACCCTAAATCTATCTTAGCGGCCATGCTTCTTCAAACATAAGTGTATATGACCCTAAATATATTTTATAGGTTGCTATATTTTTAGCTAGTGCTTAGAACCATTTCCACCTCGATTGTCCCATCAACATTTTTTTTGGGCCTATTTGTTCCTCTAGAAATCCCTTTCCTTTGACTAATATATATAATTCATCCTTGGTAGCACCCTCTTTTGCACCAGAAACATATATATTGGACCAATGTCCCCATTGAAGACCATGGATTTTCCACCACATAGAATGGTTTGAAAACGATTAGAGCAGCAAACATGTCCATGAATTTTATAGATGACAAAGAATATTTCTAGAACTTTCAATGGTTGTTTCTTGAATGAAACAACTAAACTATATCTCATTATACAAAAGTATTATTCTCATGGTCATCATTGTCCCCTTTAGGTATAGGACTCCCCTTTGTAATTTTTTGTATATTCCATCCCATCCCATTCAGTTGCTTCACCACTCCAAGTTAATTTCTCTCACACATCAGACATAAATTCTCTTCCTTGCATGAACTTCCCTAGTTTACTGAACTTTTCATTTTGGAACCCATGTTTCCCATCCCCACTAGGATTAGGGGTCGTCATAGTCTCTAACTACATAACAAGCCTCATTTTCCACTCGTATCTATTGTTGACCTCTACCCAATGGAATTTTGGGATGTTATTGTTTGGTTTGTTTCTTCATTTTCCACTCATGTTATTGAATCCATTATTTAACTTCATCCATGTGTCGAAGCCCCATCTACACACAAACCTCCATCTCCCACCCTTCCCAAGGAGACCTACCCTAGGTGTCTCTCTTTTCGACACCCATCTCCTATAGCATTCCTTTCCCATTGTTTGAAATTGTTTTAATTCATATGCCATATGTTTCCTTGTTGTAATGTACTTATTATTGTATTATTTATAAAAGAAATAATAAAAATAAACATCTATAAAACACGAAAATTAAAAAAAATGAATTTGAATAAAACAAGGGGAAAGACACAAAAATTGTTGTATGAAAACAAAGTTTTTCACCATGCTACATCACTTTCGGGCTAGTTCCTGTGGTTGTCAATGTTATCCTTGTTCAAATAATCTATAGTATGTTTCCTACTCCTATCCATTTCCAAGTCCCATTTGGTTTTGAGTCCCATCTCATGACATCTTGCCAGCTTTGTTGCCATGGATATTTTGTCTTGATCATCCCATCCTTTTGATTCATCACCTCGGTAATTGAGTCACAATCACAACTTATGTCTATATTCATCTTTATGGTCCCTAGTATGCCCCTGATATTAGCATCTCTCAATCCTAACTTTTATATATGATCTACTAGCCATGTTAGGGTTATGTTAATGCCATTCTTAGTGGTCATTTATGCTCCATTCAAGGGAATATATATGTCTTATACCCATCACAATTCGTGCTAGTTCCTGTGGTTGTCAATGTTATCCTTGTTCAAATAATCTATAGTATGTTTCCTACTCCTATCCATTTCCAAGTCCCATTTGGTTTTGAGTCCCATCTCATGACATCTTTCCAGCTTTGTTGCCATGGATATTTTGTCTTGATCATCCCATCCTTTTGATTCATCACCTCGGTAATTGAGTCACAATCACAACTTATGTCTATATTCATCTTTATGGTCCCTAGTATGCCCCTGATATTAGCATCTCTCAATCCTAACTTTTATATATGATCTACTAGCCATGTTAGGGTTATGTTAATGCCATTCTTAGTGGTCATTTATGCTCCATTCAAGGGAATATATATGTCTTATACCCATCACAAACTCATCCCATTCTATCAAGTCGAAGTCCTTATCATCTAGTAGTGCTCTTCATGCCTCATGTTAATTTCATGGAATCATCATTTCCCTTTCTCCAATGGATCTACCCATATTGACCACAATTCTCTCATGTGGGTTGGATTTAGAGTCCTAGTAGATTATGTATTTCACTTTTTCTCATAATGAAGATTTACCATACACACAGCATTTCCACTATTTTCCCTTGACCATATGGTTCCTATGTTTGAATTCAAAAACACCATTCACACCAATTTGTTCATGTGCTACTTTGGTACCCATTTTTCACATAGTGGGGTACCTGTACATGGTAGTGATTCCCCCATCATTACTCACTTGGAAACAGTTCTCTCCTATACCTGAATGGAAACACATTATCACATCATGGAGATTTGTACATTGTGACATCAATGTTTCAAATCCAGTGGAAGACCATGAACATGCACAACTCCTTTCAAGCATTATCATGAGCCTTTGGATTGATTTTACCTTTAACAAGTTATTCTCATGCCCCAACCCTCTCAACAATTAAGTGGGCTCATCTACTACACAATTTAGATAGTTGGTTTTCATTTATAAGCCAACCTCGGGTCAATCCTAGAAGAAGCCCTGGAGCAAGGTTGAAAACATTTAGAAGTGATGGATGTATTTGGAGAAGTATCAAAAGTGATCCCCTTATGGCATAACTTTTACATTTCCCTCATGGGAAGATCCTTTGAAGAAGTATACAAGAAGCCTTGGAAATAAGATGGCTATGGTTAAGGCTTTTTGAAAATTCCAGAGGTGGTCATGAATCCTAAAGGTGTTTGAGGAAAAGAGAGGATGAAGACATCATCATCCATGCAAAACCAAAATATATGGATAATACTCATCATTTTGTTTCCAACATTAGGTGGTACATCACATGCTGGGTTCCTCATGGTTGAAGATACATGCCCTCCTGAAGTTAGCCCCTGGCATGGTTCAAGCTCCTACTGTCATTAATTAAAGGGTAAAATGGTTATAACAAGGCATGCTTCTGTTCTCAAGTATCGCATAGTTTGTGGCTAGGAGAAAAGGCTATAAGATACTTAAACTCAAGGAACAGTTGAACTCCTTATCCCACCCATTGTCACCACAATGGGATGGTTCTCTCTCTTTACAGAGGTGAGGCCTGTGGGACATCTGCAGTTAGGACTGGTCTGAGGAGGCTAAAGGATATTTATACAAGGGTAAAGAATTTCCTCAGACAATTAATTAAACAGATAGTCTACCAAAATGTAGCCAATAATAAAGTAACCCCCAATGAAGAACACATGCCTGAACAAAACAACAAACTGATATATGCAAGCTATATTTCAATGGGTTAGTACTTTCCATAAGACTATCCGATGAATATATATAAGCAATTAGCAATAAATGTTGACTAAGTCAATGTTTATCAATAGCAAATGAAAGATATAACACTTCACCAATAAATATTGGGACAATGTGGCATTCAATGTAACCAATCAACATCTTATTCAATTAATTCTTAAACCATCATTCAATTGATCTTAGAACAATATTTTGTTGCATTAAAGATGAAATAAACAATGATGACGTCAACAACTAGGCTGTGGTTAGTTTATAAGCGAGGGTTAGTGTAGTTAGGGTTTGGAATTCAAAGTGTTTGAGCATTTGATCAAGTTCACTTCAAATCTTGGGGTCTTAGGACCAAGGCTCTTTGAAGAGGGCAAAGATTAAGGAAAAGAGGGAGAAGTTTTGAGGTGTTTCTAAGGTGGGTACCAAAATCAAATCCTAGGGAGAGGCTCACCCGTGTTACAACAAGGCCTCGTTTCTCTCCTCCTTCCCAGGGTCAATTGGAAAATGACTATTCAAATGAACACAAAATCATGACAAGAAGGTTTAATGAGGAGATTGTTATTAAAACAAGGCTCTTCATCAAACCCAAAAGAAAACCCACCCTAAGTGTAGATAACCTAGCCCGGGACGCCTTCTCTTTGAATTCTAAATGGTACTATCATAAGAGAGGAAGAAAAGGAGCAGCTATGGTTGTGGCTCTCTTTGTCTTCAATGAAGGAAAGTTCTCTATCAAGGACATGAGACAAGGACCTACTTGTGTTTGTCACCTAGGGTTTTTGATCAAATTATAAACATATGCAAGAAAATCAGACTACAACCACTCAATCAAGAAATTTTGCAAAAAAATACTTACACCATTAAGAAATAACCATGCAAAACCAGTTGTAACACCTTCCTTCAAGAGAAACACCATAGAATGCCAAAAGTTCTCTCCTTCAACAAGTGTGCCTCAATTAAATCCAATAACCCAAGATAAAAATTTAGACCTCACCAAGTGGTGAGTGAGGATATGATAAAATGAGAGTCAAAACCCTCATATATATGTATCAATGACCTAATTTACTTTTAGTTCATAAAAAGGCTTGAATGCCATAATACCAAAATAATATTGTTTTACATTAAATTAGATCAAAACCCTAATGAAGCAAGGTAAGACGCCACCCCTTCTAGGTGACGCTAGCCCCATTAGGGGAAAATGTAGCTCTACAAGACTATCCCTCATTGGGATCTTAAGTCATTAATATCGCGGGACAACCGCCTCTATCCATCTGCCATGTCATGACGACTTTATAAGCCTCCTGGTGATGTTCTAGGCTATCTAGAGCCACTGTCCCACCGAAATGGGTCAATACCCTCTAGGTCAAGTTGTGTCGCAGTGTCTCCGGTGGAACGTCCTCTTCTTCTATGGTGCAAAGTCTCTAATCAACCTCTTTCCTGTCTCTGCCTCTTCATGGGGTCTCAACATCCATATGGTGGTCTCTTCAAAGCACCATGGAGGTTTGAACTAATCATCTCATGTGTGTCAAATTAAATGGTACATGTCCATCGAAAATGTGGTCCTGCACATCAAAGGCTGCACCCTCCATGGGCTCATCAACACAGGGATCATAGTAACAATCACATTTCATCATATTAGAGCTAATTATATCTCTATAATAGCTACATAAAATGTCAACCCAGGGAGGTAAACTTAGAGGCATAAACACCATATGTCTTGGAATGGAACCTAATTGTCTACTCTTCTCTAAGCCTCAGTTATCTCTAATCTATTTCATTTATTCACTTAAACAAAAGCATTCTAACTAGAGCATTCCCATTTAAATTCTACAACATTCAATTCTAAATAGAAATGAAATATCTTTAACAACTACCTTTGAATTAATCTAGAAGTAAGATGTCTATTTCAAAATGAAACTACTTCAACAATAAAACTAAGTAACAACAAATTATACCAAAAACAGATTATGTCACAGAAAGTAAACTAATGATACAAAAAACAATGTAAGGTGCAGAAAATGAACTAAGGTGCAGAAAGTAATCTAAGGTGCATGAAGTATTTCAAGACCTTACAAATGTACATCTATTGCACATATAATGTTAAATAGAGACTGTGTTATTTCATAATCTAAAGCTACAACAAGTAAACCCCAAGATATTTGAAAGCAACTAGTTCTATTTTATTAATACAAAACCCTTCAACAAGTAAACTAATCCTACCTTATATTTCTATTTCTATCTTAGATCACTATTATTGAATCTTTCAAACTCCAAGCTAAAGAAAACTATACACTTCAGAACTAAAACCAACAGCAAATAAAAACCCTAAAATCTTAGAGCTAAAGGCATTTTACTCTATTATGAATCAGAATTAAAACTATTCTTAAAACATGAAACGATATCAAGAGATATAGTCTATGAGGCTTTAGATTTCACAAAAATGAGTTATACCATAGATGCAATGAGCCTCTCTTGTTTCAACCATTAGTTACTTTATTCATTAATCTAATAAACGAATGCTAACAATAACTTTGAGCAATGTAAATCTATTGTTTACTCTGTTCTGAATATAACTCTAATTACTGCAAATGTAATCTATCTAAGAACTAACTCCATGAAAGAGAGGCCATGGTCTTCTTGGTGGATCCCTGCCAAGAAAACCAAGCCCTTAGGAACTTACAGATTAAATTTTAAACTGAAATCATCAATCTAAAATAAAGAGAAGAAACATTAACTTTCAGAAGTGCGTTATCAGATCATGGACATATCATTAATTCAAAGCAATGGTACAACATCAAGAAACGATCTTCATAATTTCACAACACCATTGGTCTATTCATTGTTTTTAGACTTCTAGACCATCGAGCCATCCTACATTTCAATTGCTTATATTTCCCAATGAAAAATACATGCCCAAAATTCCTTCACTTCAAACCCAACATTCTAATAATCACATAATCAAGCTCGCTTGAAGACATATAACTTTCTCATGATGATCAAGTGACTTCAATATCCAGTACTGTATCTCATGATTTGACACCATCTCTAGGGAACGTGGTGCCTAGAGATGAATATTGTATGTGTATGAGTCATCATAGAGATTTGAGTGAGATGAGATGAGATTCTGTCTGAATGAGCTAGAACATTCTTCAATTATGGAGAGTCCTCATCGTATGTGTCCACCGAAATCAAAGAATGCTGCATTTCCAATACAATAAGTCATGAACCCTCTAAAATTGTATTTAATCATTAAAATAAAAGGAAATTAAGATGACCATACTGCTGGCCAGGACTTGTTGGGTATAGTTGTTTGAGTGAAAATGTAAATGTGTTTATAAGGTGAGAGCGCGAAATAAGGGGTGTAGAAGTGAATGTAGAGGTGCAAAAAGTGTTATATTGGTGAGTCAACAAATATTATTAGAACATGCATAAAATCCTAATACATCAATCAAAGCTCAAAAACATTACACAATCCCGCAATATAAGTCTGGAGAAAGATACATGCCCTATTGGCTAGTGTCCACAGTGTTAGGTCCCAAAATGAATCAGTCAGTTTATTCCATTTTGTAGGTGATAGCATGGTCATTAATAGGATTTTATATAAATTTTAGAATTTAGAAGTGTCAAAAAATAGGATTTAAAATTGTACCCTAGAAATAAATTGATCCTCAAAATATCTTTTTCGCAATTTGAAGAAAATATTTTCAACAACTAACATTTGTTTTAAAGTTGAAGTTATTGGTGAAAGCCTCGGTTTCAACGGTTGAGCAATTTCAATTTGTTTGTGCCGTTGAAAGCTTAACACCTAATTTTCTCCAATGACTCCAAAACTAAAAGGACACCAGACACATCACATAATAACTTCATCAAGGCAAGTGCTAATGGAAGCTAAATGATGATGATAATGCCATCATGAAGGACATCATGACAGATCATGTCAATGTAATTCATGCGACACAAGAAGAGGAGGTTTGAGGTGATGAACCCTCAATCATCATTGGAGACAGAAGATAAAATACCAGCCATCCGATGACATCAAATAACCATTTATTTTTAATCATGTTCAAGATTTTTATGATGAGGTTCCATATTTCAATTGACAACACAGTGTCATTAACTACCGGCCAGGGTCATTTTCACCAGCGCTAGTATTTTCCTTATCAAGAATATTATTGTGTCAACTGTGTGCAAATTGACCGACGATCAAGTTGCAGATGGCGAGGAAGCAAGGAAGGTTACTTTCGAGGAAAGAGTTAGATAATTTATCCTTTTTGCAGTCTTATCCAGATGTGCAGAAGCGATTCTCAGACGCAGGTTGTATGACATATGTGGAAAGGTTACAGGAAGGTTATCACCATGCAACAACAGAAGTCTTTGCAAAGTCATACGATGGAAAAAAAGCTACCGTGGGCTCTCTGTAAATGATAATTGACGAAGCTGCCATCACTTCAGCAACCGACTTACCCAGAATAGGCCAAAGTTGGTTTAAAACAACAGTGACCAAGAACTTGGATTTTAGGGTATACCTCAAGACAGAATTCTGAAGCATAACCTGGAAGAAAAGCATCCCTATTTCTTACCTTGAAGATGAATGGAAAAAGTTGTTCAAAGGCATTCAATTATACTTAACCTCAGAGCGAAGGTATGACAAGTTAATGTTATATCATTTTAGACTCCTAGATCACTTCACAGGGAAGATCCTTCTAAATTTGCCTTTCTTTCTTCATAAGAGCCTAACAAAAGTGTGTAATAAGATCAAAGTCGAACCTTTAAGCATAAAAAATGCCCTTTGTCATTATGGCCTGATTAAAATGATAATTTTGGAAGAACTGAGACGAAGAGAAAGAACTTGGCAACACTTTCTCTTCTGGGAGGGTTTTGAGACCCAAACTCAACCTATAAATGAAAAGAAGAAAGCAGGCAAGAAGCAATCAACTCCTCAGAGCAGCTCAAGGAGGAGGATAGCTCTCCCAAAACCACCAGAGGACAAAAATTCTAGCATAAATCCCAAGAAAGCTAAAAAGAAACTATATTTTGAAACAAACTCAGAGAAATCCACAGTGAAAAAGACAAATGTTCTAAATCCGCCATACATAGATTTAGATACAGAACTAGAAAAGGAAGATGAAAGTCCAGCCATCAAAATTCCAGAGAACTTCATAGAAACTACACAGGATTGTGAAGTTTTTACTCCCAAAGATGAAGGTGAAACCTCAAGAAATAAGAAATCAAAGAAATCACAAAAGATTAAGGAGTTGAAAGAGGTAATAGCATAGCAGGAGGTTTTGGAAAGGGTGATAAAGGCAAGATATAAAGCCTTATCAGAGAATTTTGCAAAGACAAATGCAGCTTTTGAGAAGCTAGCACATGAAATCATTAAAGACAAAAAGAAGAAGAAAATCACAAAGGATTATAATAGCTTATGGTGGTTAGCTAAGCGCTTGAAGAGGAAAATCAAAAAATTGAAGGAAAAAATTAACACACACCCAAATTTACAGGTGTTGGCCCAGGTTGCTATAAATTTGTAGGGAGAGCAATCAAATGAACACTGATTTTTTATGGAGCCACAGTTTTCAATATGAAAGGTTTCCTTTTTTATCAAAACAGAGCTTTCACCAACACAGAAGGCAGAATTATAACCAATTAGTTGTTGAAAAGCAGATCTTTCATCAGCTAATTAGCAAATCCTAAGGCAAAATAGCTGGTGAAATTGCAGAATGAAAATTTTGAAGAGTTGAGCTCGAACATAGCGATTTTGGAGTGATTTCAAGGAGAAGAGAGAATCAAAATATTAATCACCAAATCAAGAAATATTCAGTTTCAAAGATTCATGAAGATTTTGGAGGTGAATGCTTAATTGGTCAACCAAAGTTTTGTTAACAATTGTTGAAAGATTTCTAGACACTAANAAGGCAGAATTATAACCAATTAGTTGTTGAAAAGCAGATCTTTCATCAGCTAATTAGCAAATCCTAAGGCAAAATAGCTGGTGAAATTGCAGAATGAAAATTTTGAAGAGTTGAGCTCGAACATAGCGATTTTGGAGTGATTTAAAGGAGAAGAGAGAATCAAAATATTAATCACCAAATCAAGAAATATTCAGTTTCAAAGATTCATGAAGATTTTGGAGGTGAATGCTTAATTGGTCAACCAAAGTTTTGTTAACAATTGTTGAAAGATTTCTAGCCACTAAAGACATGTGTCTTCTCCTCCACGACATATCAGGGACATAGAAATGCTGAAGGCAATTTGTCTTCATAGTTGGTCTTCGACATCTGGCCTAAGGCCAGATGTCGAAGACCAACTATGAAGACAATTCGTTTCCTAAGAATTAGTTCTTTATTATCCTATTGTATTCAGTTAGTTTTTTTCTTTCTATATTTAGTAATCCAAATCTAGTTTTCCGGGATCTGAGACTCATTGTAAAGGCTATAAATAGCTATCTTTTTCATATACCAAGGGTTCGATTCTGGATAAGGACTATATTATGTTGTAAACAGACTTTGACTATGATAATACAAATCACAGTTTTCTCTCTCTATTGATGTCAGTTTCTCTTTTTTCTTCTGTACTTTCTATTAAGTTGTTTTAGATACAGAATGATGGTTATCTCATTGGTTAGCTCATAACTTTATATTAAGTTGCTTATCATTGTTAATTAAACCCTAGACTTTGTATTTGGTTTATCAACATTGTTTTCTCAACCATTTAAAGCTATCATTTGGTCATCAATCCTTGAGAGCACTGGTTTATTTGATTTTCATTTTACTGTCTAAGTGCCATATTGTAATTGAGTTATCTCATTGATCCACACATACATAAAAAAACAAAAACAAGTTTTCTTCAAAGTTACCAAGCATCTTTGACCTACAACCTCAAAGAGTTTCTTGGAGAGATAACACACAGGAAAAGGAAAGTTCCCAGAAAGACCTCTTCCAAGCCATGTAAGTGGGTGGTTTGGTCAAGGGATGTCCAAGCATGTGGATGCAATGATGGCCAAGGATGAAAAGGTGTTACATGTGGGTGCCTTTTTAGAAGGAGAGTTGTCCCTATCATGGATGCATTTTTTCCAAGCCCATTCTTGCCTTTATTCTTTTTATTCTTTTATTTTCTTTTTTTGTTCAAAATCTAATCAGGGGACACTGCCTTGGCGTGGTGACCAGAGATGACAACGTTACCCACAAGTACTTTCGCAGAGATAAGAAGGTTGGCTCGTGATGAGACCACATTTCCCTTGGCCATGCAACCAAGATTCACTGCCCTGGCATGGTAACCAGCTGGTGGCAATGTCATACTGCTAGGTACCCATGGACCTAATAGGATGGCTCGTGATGAGATGCCCTATCCTTTGATTAGGTCTTGTTTTATTAGTTTTCCAGGTCCCTCTTGTTTCTTGTTGAGAATCCTTTTATTGCTTTCTCAGGGATCCCTGGGCAAATCATCTCGAGGTTTATTCTTAGGCTTTTATCTTTTACCATCTTTCTTTTACCTTCTGGGACTTTAGCCCCTTCTTCCCACAAGGTAAGGTGCAGTCCTAAAAATAGTTCAACCCAATGCCCGGACAAGGGGAATAGGATAAGTGAGAGGGAGATAAAATGTAAAAGTGGTGTTATGATGGGACCAGACGATGGATTTTCATAAATCCCCTCAGTGGAAAACCAAAACCTACAAATATAGGCTTGCTAAGGCATCCTATCAATCCCCCCAAACATGGTCAAGTGGGAAAATGTAAGATCCAAGCAGTCGTTAGAAATAAAAGGAATCACATGCATACATTTAAAGGTTTTAATGATCAAATGTGACACATACCATGATACCTGGACTAATTACCTCATGGAGCAAGAACCTCTTTTGATACAGGACCAAACCGATGGTGATGGATGCTGCTGCTACTGACAAAATAAGGACGATGGAAGAAGAAAATGTAGGCCCTCCAGGGCCATGCTCAGGTCAATCCTTCTCTTGGTACTCCATGTCTAGGACCTGTGGGCCTTGAGACATGATCTCCTAGTTATCCCTAAAAGTGGGGATAACATCTGGCTCCAACTCAGGGAAATGTGCTCACCATAGAGTGCATGAGAACCTCAACATCTCTGGCATAACCTACAGACCTGATTGATCTCGAAAGAAGCATCAG
>SNQJ01S0196098.1:0-17442 GCA_010110895.2 Picea sitchensis
CTCAGTAATCCAACAAGAAGGACAATAACATGTGTTTTTCTCCTAGGGTTTCACACTAGCAATTTCATAATCTTATAAATGAGAAGTAAAAGATACCATAACCATTTAAAGAAAGAAGGATTGCAGATTTCTACTTACATTCACCAAGAATAATCTATTCACGAGCCCTAGTTGAAGACTTTCCACCATGAAAATGCAAAAATTCACCAATAAAAGCTCCCTCCAAGAGTTGCACACCACTTAGTTCAACCAATAAGCCTTAAAAGAGGCTGAATTTCAGACCTCACACTTGTGTGAGTGAAATATGATGAATAAAAATGAGATTTTGATCTCTTATTTATACAATGCAAATGAACTTTAATTACATTTTAGGTCAAAAAAGGCCAACATGGCCAGTTTACATCAAAAATCCAGTTTTACATAAAATTTGCAATTAAAACCCTAATTTCATCTTTTTAGGGTGATGTCATGCCCTTCTTAGGATGACGTTGGCTCCCCTATTGGAACGTTAGGCTTCCAAAGTGAAACGTTGGGGCTTAAAACCCCTCTAGAACTGCCACACATGTCAACCAAATTCGTCCTCATGTCGAATACCACAACTGGATGACGTCAAGGATCTGAATGATGATGTCAAAGGCCTTCAAGGGCCAACATCATGGTGGGAGTGAAAGACCCCCCTAGGTCCAAGCCTACCAAAGTGCCTATGGTGGAACATCCTCCCTTTTCTCTGGTGCAAACCTTCAGTATCCCTATGCCCTTGGTTGGGGTCTCAGCATCCATCTGGTGGGATTTTATCCATATGGAGGTCTAAGTTAATCATATCCCCATATGTACCAATATATTGGGCATGGTCCTGCAACAACAACAAGTACGCCCCCCATGGGCTCATAAGTCACAGAGATCATAGCAATGTCAATCACATCAAATAATCAAGTTAGCCAAACATGTGCATAAAACCCCCTTTTCCTAAACGAGTGCTCAAAGACATTATGTTATTTTACAAGCTCGGTTTGGAGAGGGTTTCAGGGTGTCCTATTGAGCTATTTCTTTTTAGGTGTGGGGTGTTTTCAGGTGAAGACCAATCTAAGTCATGTAAATGCATGAGATGGTATAGGGGATGTTTGGGCAAGGGGTGCACTGATAGCAGGGAATTGTAAGTCTTACCTGTGGGTGCCTCTGTAGAGGGTGAATTGCACCTTGTCATGGATACAATTGTTTCCTATCCCTTTCAACTCCTTTTTACTCTTTGCCTTATTGTTTTTTCTTTCAAGAGAATAGTTGCAGGAAAGTGCCCTGGCATGGTGACTAGTGGTGACAATTTTTGTGTTGGTTTTTTCACTTGGGTGAGAAAAACAACAACACTTGCATGTCTAGATGAGCCTGTTAGACAATACAAAAGTTTGTGAGTGGGTTAGATAAGCCAAACACATATGAAAACAAAGAAATAAACTAAAACAACTAAGAAATAAATGTTAGAAAGCATAAGAATCTTAGAACCATGAAAATCAAACAATGACCAACATAATGCTACCAATGTATCAATAGATTAGTAGGAAAAACACCATATACAAAGTCAGGGACTTATGAGTCCCCTCTTCCTCCTTGGGAGGGCTCTTGAGTTCCCTAATTGAGATCTCTTCATGCAATGGAAGAATGGCAAATGGTGAAGAAAAAAAATTCTTATTCCCTCAAGAGGTGAGTGGAATGGCCTATTGCAATGGTGCTTGAAGGCTTCCAAGAGAAAAGAGGATTCCCAAGGAAGAATTCTTGTAGCATAACAATATCTTGAAGATATTGGTTTCTTAGCACACCCATGGCTCTTATTTATAGCATTCATACATGGGAAAATGTAATTGGTTCATGGTGTGAACAAGGGGCCTTTTAGGGAACCCTCTAGCCCTTGACCAACCCCCAAGCTAGATTTTGCTCAGATATGAGTGTCAAATCGTGTTGGGGGTCAGACCAGAAGTGGTTGAGGGGCCGGCAAGATCCATAAATGCGTCATTCATAGAAGTACGTGGATTTTCTCATACATAGTCGTGCATTTTATGCATAGTGTGCGTTGAGGCCTTTGTTGGCCTCTGCATTATGCATGCGCTCCCTTTGGTGATTCTATGCATTCTGATGTTTTACCCCAATTATACAGTTTTTTGCCTTTTGGATGAATTTTAGTGTTGTAGGTGGACTATTGTTGTTGGCATTGATGTGTTTCTTTAACCATTTGCGTGCAATGTTGGGACAATTTTCCAGTGATAACAGATGCCCCCTGATGTGTGAGGTTAGGAACATACATATAGCTGAAATACATCAATGCTTCTTTTGTTGAGAGTGCCATTGTAACGAAGAGTAAAGAGAGGAACTGCAAGAGTGATATGTCGGAGGGAGAGGGAAAATTGTGGGACCCAAACCTTTCTCTAAGGAGAAAAAAGAAAATATGTGTACAAACGAGGCGAAAATGCCCTATGGTCATGTCATGAAACCAAAATGTGAGACTGTAACTGAAGATGTATGTTGATGTAGATAACTGCAGCGCCCTCAGGGGCGGTTGATAACGGCAGATGACAGTTCTGAATGGTGAACGGAATCTGAAGTGAGGCAAGGATGATTGTAATAATTGTCGATGACTCGTAGGCATTGATGGCCTAACGAATTCAGAGGTCTTTGGATGCTATGAAACAACTACAATAGTCACATAGTAAGACCCACCGTAACATGAGAGTTTGATGAAGTCGAATGTTATGGGGGTCAACAGAATCAGAGAACAATGATGATTCTCTATGTGTCATCTGCGACTCCTCATTGTGAAGGTAATGAGAGTCAAGATATTTCCGCCCTTCTAGAAACTGTGATGATGTGACAGGAAGGGAGACAAGACTCCAAGAAGCAAAAGGGCTTCGTGAAATCCACTAAGTAATAGGTAATATCATGTACTGACGGGTAGCATTAACAAAGTCAAGATTCTGTGAGACTCAAGATTGCCCTTGGTTGGGTAATTTTGGAGGATGAATGGAAGCAACCAAAAAACTGGATCTAGTGTCAGGGGGACGACTAGATATGAGGTTAAATTGTGCTAGAAGATAACAAAGTGAACAAACTCAAAGATCATGGGTATATGGACTTGGGATACTTGGGGTTTGTGAACGATGTCATTATGAAAAGAGAGTGGATGCCCCAACCAAGGGAGAAATGGGTTTATTTTCCAGGAAAAAAGAAAGCCATCAAGGGTGATGACAAAAAAACCTAAGTATATGTTGGAAACAAAGACTTTTTACAATTACCAAATAAACAAATAATAATTTGGGTTGAGAATACGGATACATAAATGGGTGCCCCAGTGAAAGATGGCTTGGCCTGTTAAGGCGCAAGTTTGTGAAAGAAAATTGGTGGAGGGTGGGGGCTCCATGGGTGGGTTTCTGTATTAGGTAAATGGAAGGAGGAAAATCTACAGATGGGAAAATTGATGGTCGATGAGATGGAAGGCTAATGAAACTGCGGAGCTAATGTCAACAAAACTGAGATGATATAACCTGGGAGTCCATTAGGAAAGTTAGCAATATGATGAGAAGAAGTATGGGGTTCATTCTCGAAAGTGCATAAGACTATCGAGACTCCCATCCCTAGGGGGTGAAATCAGCATGAGTGTCAGGTTTCGAATGGGAACTATGAATCGGACAACTCAACTGAGGTAAAGGTACTACAGAGCTGGATGTAAGGACCCTAAAGGTAAATGTCATAGGGTGTGACTGAGATATGCAATTGATTTACAAAGGGAATAATCACATGCCAGTGTCGAACATATACCTGAAGGGGTTGTAAGCTTGTGGAACAAGTGCCTACACACATGAAAACCAAATACCTGACATGAACAATATCTAATGATAAAGAATATATAACAACTATTTGATAAAATTGAACATGAGCATGCGTACCTAAACACGACATGAGAAAAATGATCCTTTGGGGCCAAGTGTAGATGATGGCATGGGGAATGTAAATGTGTAGATGGTGGGGCCAGGATCCTATAGATGAGAACGAATCGAAAAACTGAGGCTCTGGGCTCCTGTAATAGAGTGTGGAAGTTTTGATTGCGCACATGGACGCTTGGATAGGAGGAAGGCCTCCTATGAAATAAAAAGTGCTCGGTGATGGAGTGCATTCCATGGGAAATCAGGGGTAGTGAGTTCCTCTAGGATATATTCGTCGCAGTAAAAAATGCAAGAATACAGGGGATCCTGGGAAGTGACAGGAGGAACTGTCAATGGGTAAGCATTATTGTCCTCAAGTGGTGAGGATGTAGACGGGATATCGTGGACAAGGTGCGAGGGACTATTGGACATAAATTACATGTCTCGGTACTATGGAGGAGACCTCTTTCACTCGGGGAGTGACGAGAAAATATATCAAATATCAGTAATGTGAGCCTCAGTGGGGAGTCACTGAGAGGTATTTGGTCAAGATGTTTGGCGTATTGCGGCTAACAATTGGTGAAATTGAGGTAGAGCTTGGAAATGATGAGTGTAGTGACCATATTTTGAACAGATGCCACAAGAGAATTTGTTTTCCAACCCTTTATTGTGTGTGGTTGAGGACTCCATAGTAGAAGTGGAAGTACTTGGTGAAGTGGTGAGCAATGTGGTTTCTCTAGGGAGCTAGATCAGATTATGTAACTCGGGGAGAGTAGGACATCTGTTAGTGGGGTGTCCTTCTCTTTTGCATAGCATGCAAGGAGGTTGAACTCAGGGATGGGTGGAGCTATGGGCTCATTCTTCTTTTGTCTGCCCCCAGTGGTGGGGGTGTTGTTGCTAGTTGCGGGTGGGGGTGGTGTGGTAAGAGCCTATACAAGAATCTATATCGATAATCACGGGTGGATGGAGATACCATACATGGATGGAAAGAACCATGTTTGGAAGGGTAAGAGTAGCAGCTACCTGAAATGCTTGGACGTCGGGTGGGGGGTAGAAAAATAAAATTTGGGTGATGGCTTGAGGGACTATCTCCCAAACCAGGATTTCCCCTAGATGGGGGGGGGAATCTGGGATAAGTGGTGTTTTGGAGAGCTCAAGGAACTCCTAAGGTAATGGTTCTCCAATTGGTAGAATTTTTATGTGGGGAGGGGCCTCGGTGGGAGGAGTATTGCCTCTGATATTTGTTCCATTAGAAGATACTACACACACTTGTGTTGAAGGGTGTAAGAGAGGTGGTGCTCCATGATATGCCCCCAGCAAGGATGGGTCCTTGANAATTTTTATGTGGGGAGGGGCCTCGGTGGGAGGAGTATTGCCTCTGATATTTGTTCCATTAGAAGATACTACACACACTTGTGTTGAAGGGTGTAAGAGAGGTGGTGCTCCATGATATGCCCCCAGCAAGGATGGGTCCTTGAAAATTCTAGGACCCATGTCGATGACCAAATAAGCATCTAATCTAGTGTGGACAAGGGGGAGGATGTTATCAATGTTAGCGAAATGATTGGGCTCGTAATGTGTGATTTGGTCGATGGTGACGATTTTCCCGTTATGGGGGAACATCATCATTCGAAACACATAAGAGGCTATCACCTTCATAGCATACATGTAGCTACGTCCAAACAAGATATTGTAATCAAGTGGGGCATCGATAACTTTAATATCGATGAGGATGGTTTTGCCCCCAAGTTCTACGGGGACATTTTGGAAGATCCCTTCAGGGGATGATGGTCGGTCATCATAAGCTCTAAGGGTGATGGCAGATGGTATGAGCTCAGGTGAGCCAAGTTTCTGCCATACTACTTTGCACATGATTCATGTGGATGCACCTTCATCGATGATGCATCGATGAACTGTGATGTTCTGGATCTTAACTAGTATCTGAAAAGCTACCAGGGCGGGGAGGCGTGGTTCTCCGCTATCTAGATCAAAGGTGATGAGTCTAGTATCGACTAGGTCAACTACCCCCAAGGAGGAAAGCAAGGATTTCCACTGAGTTGGACAGGTTTGGAGGACCTCCAATACAAACATGGCTACAGGAGACTGTGCTAAGTCATCAACCAGACTATAGTTATGGGCTTCCCTAGCATGAGGGTTATGTACGTTTTGTCGTAACGGCATATAGGGTATACGAGGTTTGGGTTCAATGTTAGTGCGTGGAATCATCAATGGTTTTTTGGTTGTAGCTGGAGTTGCTTCTGAGGCGGTTGGGGTAGATTCAGGGGGAACACTGTATTAGCGACCGTGTGTTTGCAGAAGAATCTCTTCTTCACTGGTAAGGAGGATATTTTGATCGATCGGATTTCCAGGTTGATTGGGACCTGGATTTTGATACTGCCCCATTTGTGGTGGGGCAGGGTGTACCTCCTAGGGTATTCATCACACCTTGGCGTGGAATGGAGTTTTTCAAAACGGTCGTAGGTGGCTATTGCAAATATTGTTGTGGGGCCTACTGAGGGGCAGGCGACGCTAGAGGATGTTGCACGTTCATGGATTGTTTCATCCATTTGAAGTTGGCAATTTGGGGGAAATTGTGTGTATAATGTCCATACTCACCACAAAGATCACAAGGTAAGTTATTCTAGAGATTATTGTTCCTCCCTTGTCGTGGTTGATTGTTATTTTTTCCCCCTTGGGGGTTTTGGTTGCCTTGATTCATGTTGCCCCCAGTGGGATTGTTTTGTTGGGGGTTATTTCCTCCTAGTCCCGAGTTGTTGTTCTTTTGGTTTTTCCCTTTATTCTTGGCATTATTTGGCGGATCCACCGGATTTTCCATATTCAATTGTTCAAAAGTTTGAAGTTGTTGAACAAGAGAGGGTTGAACAAAGCTAACGTCAGCCTGTGGATGTACTGGTGGAGGAGAAACCAGTTGTGGAGGACTAGGAAATGGAAAATATGGATTGTTTTGTGGAGACGATCCATATTGTGTGTAGCAAGTCGAAGCGCTTCCACTAGTGCTAAGGTTGTATGCAGAGGTAGAAGGTGAACCCGTACTTGGTTGAGAGGCCAGACGCATCATGGGTACCGGTGAGGGTCCACCTATTGGTGGAAGGGGAGCAACAGGATATGATTGTTGGTGAGTGGGAGGAGGGTAATAAGACATCCCTCCATATGGTTTTGGATATGGATGTGCACCATAAGCGGGTGATGGGTGGTCGTAAGGGTTGAGCTGGGTCATAGAACCAATCAATCCATCTGCAGTGTGGGACATCCCAAGTTTGTCCTTGCCAAATGGTATGGGTATGGGTGCATCAGGTAATACTATGTATAGTTAACCTAATTGAGCATAGATGAGGTCAAACTGTTGGGCCTCACTGATGGCTTTCTCTTCGAACTGAGGAAAAGTGGATGCTACATCCTTGGCAATAACAAAGACAAGGGATTTGAGAAACCAATCAAGACGTTGTTCTTTGGTGGTTTTTTCTTTACACAAACTACATCGCCGACTCCATTCATGGATGTGGTCAGCTATATGGGTAGCAGTGGTTTGTTTGAACTCGGAGATAAGTTCTAAGCCAATATCATGATGAACAGGGAGTTGGGAAAAGGACAAAAAGGCCTTAGCCAATGATTCAAAGGTCACATGGGACCCTGATTTTTCGTCCACATACCATTTGGTTTATGGGCCCGTGAGGTTTCTTTGAAATAACCTCAAGTGGATGGAATCATCCATGATGTTGTTTGAAGAGAACCATAGGTGGAATGTCATAACATGGTTGGCTAGATCTTTGCCCAATTTTCCTTCAAATTGGGAATATTGAGGGATTCCAAGTATGGCATAGGGAGATTTGGTGGAGGATTAGTTCCATCCATCATGTGTGTAGGTAATGGACTTGTCTCTTGAGAGGGATTTGGTGGGGTTGTACTTCTTCCTCGAGAATAATTTTGACCCTCGCATCCTTGTGAAGGAGAACTAGTGGATGGATCGCCTTGGGAATTTGACCCAAGCAAAGTGGAACCAAGTAAATTTGATCCCAAAATAGTAGCACTCACGGGGGTGTGAGATGGTTGAGTCGGTGAGTTGGAAAGACTAGGGACTCCTCCTAGAATAGGAGGGAGATTATGCAAGCGTCTGGAATGACGGGGATTATGTGGTTCCCCTATGGTTTTCAACTAGCAAAGTGAATGTGTGAAAATGGTGACAAGAGAGAAACAAATGAACAAGATATTTGTATATTTTGGACCTTCACAAGATAGTGTAACTCATAATTGCATGTAATCAAATGAGCATCATACATAAATCAACTGTAAAACAAACAAGCATGTGAATAGGGGGATTTTTTCCGCGTGGGGGAACAATAAAAACAAATGCTCGTGTCCTAAAATATGTATCGTCCTTCCTCTCAATCGACATTGGGCCTTCTAATAACACTCAACAGTGAGGTCCAAAGCCACTGGAAGAGGAACTAGTGAAGTTTGAAGCAATCGGTTAAAATGAGGGGTATAGGGTGCATATCCTGAAAGAGCTGGCGATATTTCCCAATAGCCACACAAAATCTGATTAAGGTGTGATTGCATCCCACAATCACCACCTAGGTAGATATCCTAAGTTTTGGCCACTAGGTACCTTGGTCAAAGTGTGACATTTAGATTTTCGGCCTCAGAAATGGTTCACAGGCTGGATTCCCTCACAAGAGTTTGGTGACTCAAGGAGGGATGCACAGAACAACTGGACCTTGGACTTCGACCCTTCACGGGTATATCCCTGCCTTATGGTGTAGGAACACTTGACTTGGAGGATTTGAAAGTTCCCTATTTCTCAACTTCTATTGTTTGAAAATGTGAGAACCAGATAACAGGGGGTTATTTGGATGCCTACCCCTGAGATCCTACCTAGACTAAAAAAATTATTTTGGCACCTCCTGTGGAGGAAAACTTAGTATGCTTTTTAGAAAAAATTTAGATGTGGTGGGCTGAGACATTGGGGTCATGGACCAACCTCATTTGAATTAATGGGTGTGGATAATTTCCAAAGAAGTAGTCGGATCTTTTGGAATTCCTTTGGAGAAAACCTACTCCGACCTCCATTATGTGTGTGAGGAGTGGCTTTGTGTGCAAGAAAGTGATAAGTGTGCAAAGATTTTAATAAGTTAAGTGTGATATTGAAATATGTGGACTTCTCGTGGTCCTTACAAATCTTCTTTACCTAGCTTAATATGTGTATTTGGTACAACCTTGCGGAATATTTAAAGCCCTAAAGAACTAGCAATGTGGACATATGGATCCTTATAAATACTTTAAACTCCCTAAATGTTGTATATACTAAGAAAGATTTGAAACTATCCTAGATTGTAGACATGTGGGCATGTATGGGCCCATTACTTTGATCTTTAAACTTCCCTAGATTGTGATCTAAACTAAGAAATCATTTTAAGAAACTATCCTAAGATTGCAAACATGTGGGCATGTATGGGCCCTTACAAATCTTTAAGATGATTTCAAAAAACTAAGAGGAACCCTAGGGGGGCTTTGTCCTCTCCTAAATATTTTTTAAGGGAGATGAAATGTCCCTTTAACCACCTTTATGATTCCCAATATCACACTAGGGTGCGGGGGAAGAGCATACTTGAGGGTCAAAGTTAACTTCTAGTCCCAATTTAAGTGATTTGTGCATGAAAGCATTAACTTCAAATTAAAATTTTACAAGCCAAATGATCCATCCATGTGGCAACAAAGCAAAAGAGGAGAATAGTGATTCTTTTTAACCCCTAAGAGCCTATGTTAGCTAACCTTTCATCTGGGAAAGGACTTTAAGTGGAGTGTAGTTTCCTTACAAAGTGCATGAAAATAAAAATCTGAAGGCTAGGGGCCCTCAAACCATTCATAAAAACCCTTACAATTTTGAAAAATTGGATTTATGTGTGGGTTACAGTTCTGACAGGTGCACAAAGAGTGCATAATGCATAGAGTAATGAGGCTTATTTCACACAGATTGTGCATTTGTGGGCAGGAAAATCCGCGCACTTCCTATCACGCGTCGGGGGAGAAATTTCCAAGTGAAATACTCATTCCTCAGCTCAAAATTTTGGCTTTGGCTGGTTGGGCTAGGCCGGTTTTGGTACCTGCAAGACAAAAAAATCAAAATGAAGTGCTCTCAAGGCTCAAATAGGGAGGAATTTGATATCGATCCCCAGTATGGTCATCAATTTGTTGTGTTGGTTTTGTCACTTGGGTGAGGAAAACAACAACACTTGCATGTCTAGATGAGCCTGCTAGACAAGACAAAATTTTGAGAGTGGGTTTGATAAGCCAAACACATATGAAAACAAAGAAATAAACTAAAACAACTAAGAAATAAATGTTAGAAAGCATAAGAAACTTAGAACCATGAAAATCAAACAACGACCAACATAATGCTACCAATGTATCAATAGATTAGTAGGCAAAACACCGTAGAGAAATTCAAGGACTTATGAGTCCCCTCTTCCTCCTTGGGAGGGATCTTGAGTTTCTTAATTGAGATATCTTCATATAATTGAATAAATGGAAAATGTTGAAGAAAAACAATGCCTATTCCCTCAAGAGGTGAGTGGAATGGCCTATTGCAATGGTGCTTGAATTATTCCAAGAGAAAAGAAGATTCCCTGGGAAGAATTCTTATAGCATAACAATACCTTAAATATCTTGGTTTCTTATCACACCCATGGAGCTTCTTTATAGCATTCATACAAGGGAAAATGCAATTGGTTCATAGTGTGAACAAGGGGCCATTTAGGGCACCCTCTATCCCTTAACCATCCCCCAAGCTAGATTTCACTCAGATATGAGTGTCAGGTCATGTTGGAGGTCGGACCAGAAGTGGTTGAGGGGACGACAAGATCCATAAATGCATCATTCATATAAGTGCATGAATTTTCTCATACACATTCATCCAATTTGTGCATAGTGCGCGTTGAGGCATGTGTTGGCCTATGCACTCTATGCATTGTGCAAATGCTCCCTTTGATGATTCTACGCATTCTGATTTTTTACCCCAATTACATAGTTTTTTGCCTTCTGGATGAATTTTAGTGTTGTAGGTGGACTAATTGTTGTTGGCATTAATGTGTTTTTTTAACCATTTGCATGAAATGTTGCGGACGATTTTTCAGTGGTAACAACAGCGTTACCCATAAGCATTTCATGGAGATGAGAAGGTTGGCTCCTAATGAGACCCCCTCTCTCTTGGATATGCCACCAAGAGCCACTACCCTGGTGTGGTGACCAAATGAATAGTAGTGGCATACCTCTACATGCCCATGGACCTAATAGGATGGCTCATGATGAGACCTTCTATCCACCAACTAATTCTTGAGTTTTATTTTAGTTTATGGGTCCCCCCCATTTTTCTTGCTGAGAATCTTTTTATTTCTTTCTCGGGGATCCCTGGGAAAAGAATCGCAAGGTTTGATCTTGGATTTTAAATTTTTCCAACTACTTTTACCCTCTAGGCCTTTAGCCCCTTCTTCCCACATGGAAAGGTACAACCCTTACTAGCTTGGAAAACCCCATGCCCGAACCATTGTAGGGGATAGATGAGAGGGAAAATGATGAAAAGTGATAAGTATGGAAGGAATGCACAATGTCCTTTCATAGAACCATACAGTGGAAACTCATTCCTAAGGGAAACAACTTGCTAGGGCACTCTGTCATCTCCCCCGGGTATGGACAAGTTAAAAGGCATAATGTCCAAGAAAATTTCATGAAGCAAAAGAGAATTAAATGCACACATTCAAATGCTTTGAGAATCAGAGTGACACATACCATGATACCCGAACTCATTACCTCATGGAGCAAGAACCACTACTACTTTAGAACCAATTCAATGGGATGGATGTTGTTGTTTCTGACAGAATGGAGGCACTGAAGAAAAAGGATGGGCCCTCCAGGGCCATGTTCAAGTTATTATGGCTCTCGCTACTCCATGTCTAGGACCTGTGGGCCTCGAGACATAATATCCTTAATTATCCCTAGGATAGGGGATAACATCTAGCTCCAACTCGAGGACATGTGCTCACCATAGAATGCATGAGAACCTCAACATCTCTAGTATGACATGTGACCTACTATATCTCAGCCTAAACGATCAGTAATCACTTGGGGTGGTGATATCACCCCTGGCTCATATATGATCAAATGAAATACAAGCAATCATATATACAAATGGAAATACAATTACTCTAGCATGAAATGCAGATGGTATATACAATGAATGCAAATTCCTACCTACTTACCTCTACTTACCTATTGGTTGAATGCTAGGAGTAGTCAAATAGCCAGTGAAACCATCCTAGCAATGTCTCATAATACATGTCTTTGTGTTTCATCATAAACCAAAAAAATGATAAGTCAAGAACAAAAATAACATGAGTTAGAGAATGTATTGTATCATCGGAAATCATAAAGTCTAGATCATGGAGGCAGGAGGGAAGGTCAAAATCAAGCCAATTCACACCTTTAGGAAAGTGCTCAATCCATCTCAAAAAGGGATCGTGAAAAATCAAAGGTTCAATAGACTGACTCAAAGAGTCTGAAGGCTGGTTACCTTGTATTTCTTCACAATCTGAGGTCTAGGAAAGAACTAGCAAGAACCTCAGGGATGACTGACAATTTCTTAAGGGAAGGCTGGAAAACTAAGATAAAAAACTTCTTCTTGAGGTATTCAACCTACCCTTGAATTCTAAAAGTAATCTTTGCCTCATAGAAAACTTAAGACAAAGGACATGCTTCCCAACTACACCTTTAGTGATATGTCGAGATAAAATAGTCAATGGGAGCTGGGAGACATTGTCATAAGCATTCTCTAGGAAAGTTATGTCCTCACCTTTATCAATATCCGGGCACAACGGTGGTTGATAATATTCTTCATGGAATAAATCCAAGTGCTCAAAGGAATATTCATCAAAGTCCACAAGGTATGACTGAAAATCATTAGGAGAACATAGCACTTGGTCATCCTTGGGTGTCTGAAAAAGGTTTGTAATCATATCATCTCCTTGTTTCCAAATGTCAAAATTATTAGTAGCCTCATACGATAGTTGTAAAGAAAAATTTTGTAAATGACCCTCAATGTCGTAAATGGGATCCCCGTCATATCCAATCACATCCCATTTATGCTTTCTGACATGTATGAATTCATCAATATTATCAACATAGTCATCAACTTTATCATAACACGAAGGGCTTAAAACATTCAAGGGCTCCTCTAACACTTCTTCACTTTACAAATCATAAAATAAAGCATTGTCAAAATTTTGGAAAGGGAAATAAATCATCGTGCTTACTTCTTCTTGTGCAGGAGTTTCAAGGATTAGGATAACTTCATCAAATGGAAGAGCATGCATCATTGTCTAATCCTCATGACTTGCCTCTACATATTCAACTTTAAAACAAGGGGGATCTATCTTGCAGAAGGATTTCATTTCTCCTTCACTCTCTGAATCATAGAATAAGGTATTATCAAAACCATGAAAAGGAAAATGACTAACCTCATCGTCTTCTTCTTGTGCAGGAAAAATAGGATTTGGGATCACTTGATCAGAGGGAGGAGCAAACATTAATAATTCAACATTATGTTTAATACCTTTAGGCTCTCGCTCTTCAACCAAGTCCTCATTACCCTTGCTAGAAACATGAGTAGATTCTTGATCCTTCCCATGGGATTGGTAACCTTCATCAAGATCCCCTTCCTCAACCTCTTTTTTATGGATGTCTTGTTCTAAATATTTTAGGGTTTCTTCAATAGATGTCTCAAGGGAGGGTACTCTCTTGAGAATATCTGGGGTATTTTTGGGCTCACAAACCTTGACTTCTGAAACAAAGGATTGTTCTTTGAATGAGGATATGTTAGCTTCGATTTCTGTAGCCATATTATAAACTTCCTAGATTGTTCTAGGAGCTTCATCTTTGATAGGGAAACTTATTTATCCTATAAATTATTTGGTGTAAATAAAAAGAAGAAAGTCGTGTGATGGGTGATGGGTGATGGCTTACTAGGATTTGTTGTAATATCCTTTCAAATTTATCATGAAATTCCCTAATATTTTCATTCTTATTCTTCTTCATGTGATTAAGTTTGTTTATCAAAACACAAGGATCCCATTTTTCGAGGAAAACCTCTTCTAATTGATCCATGGATGTAATACTAGCATCATGGATGTCATCATACCATATCCTGGCATTATCATGAAGAGTAGCAGAGAAAAATTTCATTGCTTGGTCTTTAGCATCGTCATTGATAGGGTGAAGTTGAAAGAAAGCATAAAAATCATGCACATGTTTATTATCATTCTCTTCATCACTACCAGTGAATTTAGGCATACATTTTTCATACCTCAGAGGAATTCGCCGAGGATACCCTGGTATTTTACTCATATACAAGGGTTTAAAATTTCCTGGGTCCCATTGAGAAGCCATGTTTAGCTTAATCATTAGTGGATTCACAAGATAATCCTTCTAGGGATCATCAAAGGGATGAGAGGATCACCCTTAGTGGACTTGCCAGATAAGCTTTGTAAAATAAAATACTTTGAGGAAAGGCTTATCGAAAAGTATCGTCTTTGAGGAGAATTGACTCATTGTTCCTCGCCAACGGTGCCAAAATGTTATTGTGTAAATTGTACTTGCCCAAAATCCAAAGGCAAGTGAATAATAAATTGGTGTAACATGAGGTTGTCCTATCACTGTCACCTAAATTAGACACCTCTTTCTCTTTAGGGGTAGTACCCCAGGGGAGACGACCCCAGTGACCTGTGGTTTTGAGAAGGCTAAGGTAAGAGTATCAAAAGGTTCCTCCCCTCTCACAAGTCACTCTGATCAGAAAGTCCCAAAGGTTTTAATAAGATGAAGCAAATATTTGCTTAAGTGTACCTGCCCAGAACAAGACAACAAGAAAAACATTATTTGCAAGTACCAATTGATGTTAGTGCTTCATAAAACCATGGACTTTGAATAAAAGCATGAGCTGATATAAAAGATGAAGCAATAGAAATATTTATAATAGAAATGTATATCTAATGATAGATTCGCAATTATTCCCTAATAAAGCTTCAACAATGAAAAAAAATGATAACTTAAAATTGTTGGAAGGTATACAGTTGGGAGTGAGCTTGTCATTGATGGCAAGAACAGTGATGGAAAAGATCAGCATGATCAGTAGCACAGTGATAATGGAAGAGGAGGAGCATCAGTGATCATTGGACCCCATCCTGAATCCCCAATGATCGTCAGATATGAATTTAGACAAGAAGAATGCACAGAAGAGGAGGACAGATCTTAGGCGTCAGATCTGAGCGTAAGATCTGACCATCGTTGGATCAGGGAGAACCTGCACGTTCGTTAAAGAGAAAGAAGAGGCGAAATGAAAAATGCTAAAATATGTTGGTTTGAATCCATTTCAGAGTTTCATAGATTGGGACTTGAAGGCTTGAGACCCTTCATCATAAGAAGGCGAAATCGCGAAGTGGCGAAATCGCGAAGTGGCAAAATCGCGAAGTGGCAAAATCGCGAAGTGGTGAAATCACGAAGTGCCGAAATCGCAAAATGCAAAATGGAGAAATGATCCTAGCCCTTGGATCAAGGTCTGATCTAGGTCGTCAGATCTAGGAGGTGAATATGGTAGACCACGTCAGAAAGGACAGTCGTGGACCGTTGGATCAAGAAGACGCGTGGCGAAAAAACAGAGCACCACAAAGACTCCATTTCAGAGTTTCGCAGATCGGGAAATCCAAAGGAAAGAGGTTCAAACTCGTGATACATGAGATCACGAAAAGATCTTGACCGTCAGATCACCAAGGATTTTGTACCATTGATCTAAGCTCGATCTCGGAGCTTCGCCTATCGCGACTTGGAGTGACAAGAACCTCCATCACAAGAATCGCAAGATGTGAATTCACGATAAGATCTGGAACGTCAATTCACCAAGAACGTGGACCGTCGATCTAAGCTCCATCTCGGAGTTTCGACTATCATGAATTGGAGTGACGAGAACCTCCATCTAAGGACCAGCGAGATGCGAGATCGCGAAAAGATCTGGATCGTTGATTCATCGAGATCATGGACCGTCGATCAAGGTCGATGAAGATCATGAGTTTGAAGCACTTTTTAGCAAAGCCTGTGGTCACCGCGTGTGGTCACATGGAGGAAGGACCTAGTGCAGATGAGCTCCGCCTTGGAATTTTGGGGATCGCGTCTGGGAGTGTTGAGACACTGGATCATACAAATGTTGAAATATCGAAAAGGTGAATTGTCGTTGTAACCGGTGGTCACCGCCTGTGGTCACGTAGAGGAGGGAGCTTGAGCATCCGAGCTCCTTTTCGTAGCTCGTGACATGGAGAGTCAAGATGTTTCATCACAGAATATCTGAATTGCGAAAGTGAAAAATGGGTAAATAATGACAATACCCTTCAGAGTTAATCCAATGGTGCAGGTGAATTTGAGCATAATCGGAGGGCTAATCTTGTTCCTCATAGTGTAACTACTAGAAATCATTGATGGTTTCTGCCAAAGGAGATTAAGAGTCTCTGGGAATCTTCCAATGGGATGAAGATAGGTCATAGGGGCAATTGACAGCTGGAAGAGGGTTGGAGCCTATAGCTGAAACAGAGAGGGTGAGCTCAACTATAACAGAGAATATGAAGAGTCTCAACTACCAAAGAGAAAAAGGAATCTCGGCATAACACCTAGTGATGATAGACACATGGGTTGAATCGCCAGAGGATCTGAAGAGTCTCCAGGCTTCTACCAGCGAATGAAGACTATTCTTAGAGGGGATTGACAGATGGATGAGCATTGAAGTCTGTAACTAAAACAGAAGTCATAAGCTTGACTATGCCAGAGAAGACGAGGAGTCTCAACTGCCAGAGAGGCTGAGGAATCTCAGCAGAACACCCAGTGATGTTGGACGCGTGGTGGGAACCACCAGAGAAGCTGAAGAGTTGTGATGATCAAGCAGAGCACTCGAGAGGTGGAGGATATTGGTGCAGTGTGAGTATGCAGAGGTATTGTGCACATTGCATGCACAAGGTGCACAAAAGCTATAAGTACACGGTACAGAGAAGAGATGTGGTTGTTGTTGCTATTGGAGTTACTGTGGTTGTTGTTGTTGAAGGTGATTCATGCGTGAAGAAGAAGGAGAGTGCAGCAGTTGAATTGAACAGAAGAGGAACTGTGCAGTGAATGGACATGGTGCACAGAGCATAAAAAGCAGAAGCACAGACAGCGCAAGTCATTTGTGCAGGAAGGCAGTGAGGCAGACAGAGCAACGAAATGCAGTAGAACAATGATGAGTCTGGTAAGCCATTGTTGAACATTATATCACTGTAATGAGTTTCAATAGCAAAGATTTATAAAATAGGGTGGTAGGGAGGTACTAGGGAGGACTGTTGTCCTCAGAGGTTCAAGTGGGTGCTTGAACACAGGGAGTTGGTGCTTCCTTCTAGTTGGTGCTAGAGAAACCAGGGAGTTGGTGCTTCCTTCTAGTGGGTGCTAGAGAAAACAG
>SNQJ01S0196098.1:17452-34331 GCA_010110895.2 Picea sitchensis
ATTTCTACTTACATTCACCAAGAACAATCTAGTCACAAGCCCTAGTTGAAGACTTTCCACCATGAAAATGCAAAAATTCACCAATAAAATCTCCCTCCAAGAGTTGTGCACCACTTAGTTCAGCCAATAATCCTTAAAAGAGGCCGAATTTCAGACCTCGCACTTGTGTGAGTTAAATATGATGAATAAAAATGAGATTTTGATCTCTTATTTATACAATACAAATGACCTTTAATTACATTTTAGGTCAAGAAAGGTTGTTGGCCCTTGACCAAGTTTTGGATAACCTTGGTCATGTTTGACCATTTTTGGGACTTCGACAGGCTCGTCGAAGAGGGAGCGCCAGGAGAAGCAAAGATCATGGGATATTGCCACCTTTTGCGGGATTTTTGGGTTTAGGGTTTATGTAACGGGTATGGGATGTCAGTCTATGGTTCTTGCCCATGTTTAGGCCCATTTGTAATGTATAAATAGATATCTAGGCGATGTAAGAAAAAGAAGACCTAGTAGAATCATCTTAGTGCAGATCTAGATGTCAGTGTGCTAAGTGTGAATGGTTGTGGATGCTTTGTGCATACTATGTGTTAAGACTTGTAGAGCTAAGTGTAAGTTATTGTAAGAAGCTTGTGTGCAGACTGTGTAAGAAGGCTTTGTGATGTGACCCAGCTCAGGGAAGGAGGATCTAGCAAGCTGCGTGTAGATCTCTTGTCCTGTGCGGAGTGGGTTCTGTGGCTCTATTCATGTATGAAGATTGACAGAAGATAATAAATAAGAAGAAGAGTTGGTGGATGTAGCCCCACACTGGGGTGAACCACATATATCCTGTGTTATGGTTGCTTTGTGTTGTATAGTTGATATGTTATTGATTTGATTTATGCTTAGTGTTCTAATATGTATGTTAGATGCATCTAATATAGTAGTGTAGTGCTTAGTGATGTGAATGAATGCTAGATATGGTCTATTTCTATGTGCTAAGTGCTTGGATGTGTTAGATCTTGTTGAATACTTCGTTGCTCTGTAATTAGGGTTTTGACCTACGATGTGAATAAGGGTAAAAGATAATGAATGTTAACTACTAAAGTGCTTTGTTAAGTACTATGATCACATATCTGTGTCCCAACTAGGTTGTAGACACTTGAGTCCTACAACCACCCATGCCTCTACCTCAGGTGAGACTTCATCTGCTTCGCAAGTGTTGTCAAAAGGGCCAGTAGTTAGGGTTTTGATGGTGTGTTGAACCCTGGGTCTGCCCCTATGCCAACAAATGGTGTGGGTTTTGTGGCTCTGTGCATGTATGAAGATTGACATAACATAATAAATTAAAGAAGAGTTGGTGGACGTAACCCCACACTGGGGTGAACCACATATATCTTGTGTTATGGTTCCTTTGTGTTTTATAGTTGATATGTTAGTGATGTGATTTACGCTTAGTTTTGTAATCTGTATGTTAGATGCATCTGATATAGTAACTTAGTGCTTAGTGATGCAAATGAATGCTAGATCTGGTCTATTTCTATGTGTTAAGTGCTTGGAGGTGTTAGATCTTGTTGAATACTGTGTTGTTATGTAATTAGGGTTTTGACCTGCGATGTGAATAAGGGTAAAAGATAATGAATTTTAACCGCTAAAGTGCTTTGTTAAGTACTGTGATCACATATATGTGTCCCAGCTAGGTTGTAGACACTTGATTCCTACAACCCACCCTACCTCTACCTCGGGTGAGACTTCATCTGCTTTGCAGGTGTTGCCGAAAGCGCCAGTATTTAGGGTTGTGTTAGTGGGTTATTGAAGCATTGAACCCTGGGTCTCCCCCTCTGCCAACAAATGGTTCTATTGTCGGGACCTGAAACTACGATTGCTAGGAACTGAAGAAAAGAAAGATTTGTGCATAGATCTTTTGTTGTGGTGTGTAGTATTCTACTTGACATGCGAAGCTCTTTGCTAAGAAGGGAATCGGATCTGGAGAAAAAAGGTAAGAACTTAAAGCTTTGTGCTTTGATAAAGGTAAGATAAGTGACAAATTTTGTTTTCGAAAGAATAGTGAAAGATATGTTATTCCTATCCATAGAAAGAATGTTTGGACTAACAAATGGATGCAGAATCCTAGAAAGAATTTTTTGAAAGGTTAGTTACTGTGATCCCAGTGCATAGAACAGGAAAGGTTCAGGATCATTTAAGAGAAAGAGAGGATTGACCCTTTGTTATAGTTGCATAAAACCAGGACCTCTTGCTAAGGAATGCCCTGGTAGAAATCCTATTTGTCTTTGTTCTAAATCTGTCGGCCATGAAGTTTTGGATTGCCCTAGAATGATTGTTAAAGTTGAATAGACGAGTATGAGACAAGAAACCCATGAGGAAGATCAACAAACTAAGAACATGCTAGAACACCAGAAAGAATCAGAGACTATATTATTGTAGATGAAAGAAACACTAAATGGTCATAGAGACATCAATTTATCAGAGATCTTAAAAGAGAAGGAGTGCATAGAAACAAGAATAGGAGACTTCTACATAGACTGTGTTCTCGATGAGGAAACATAGGTGAATATTATGACAGAAAGAACTTGGGAAATTTTGGGAAATCCTGTTATGGTTCCTTCATTGGGAGGAATAGGATTGTTTAAAGGAAAAATGATAACCCTATATTGAAGACTTACCCAAGTACCTATGAGTGCTCATGGAACATCAACATAAGAATAATTAAAGGTCATTAAGTTTGTTGAGAACATCACCCCCTTTGAACTTTTTTTAGGAAGGACCTGGATTGTGAAAGATCAGATCCGAAGGGAAGAAGAGGAAGCTCTAGAACAGAAAAAGCAAGAATTAAGAGATTTCATGGCTAGGAAAATAACTTTCTTAATATAATAACAGGAGGACAAGTCGAAGCTATTGAGGGTTAGAGACCGGGTTGTCAAAGTTGAAAGAACGCAGGCGGACATGAAACACCTTTCCATGCAGGAGAGTAGTGTTGATGGGCGAAATCGACCGTCCGTCAACTGAGAGAGTGGAACCGGTCTGGGGTTGTCTAATAACCCAAGTCGTTTGGGATGAACCACCCTGACGGGTTTAGCGGCTCCGTTAGCCGATCTAAGGTCCTAAGAAAACAAAAAAGAAAACTAATCTACAATAACTAATCTAACTAAATAAATAAAACTAACTAATAAAACTAAAACTAACTATTAAAACAAACTAACTAATCTAACTATTCTATATATACAATCTACTAACTAACACTATACTAACTCTAACTAATTAACTATCTAACTACTAACTGAAATATAACTTATTCACAAAATGTACAATATCCACAATTTACAGATTTAAATAAAATATGGAAAACTCACTTATATTCTGCCCTAAGACAGAAAAAGATATTTTTGTCGATTTTATAGTTTTATGAACAGAAATAAAATAGAAAACTAACTAAAGTAAATCACTAATCTAAACTACAAATATATTTAACTAAAATACTAAAAGAAATTAACGAAAATAAATCACAAACTAACCTGGAAGAATGCTCCAAATTTGTCCTGTGTAAGATGACTGTCTCAGCTGATCGGAGGGAGGAAACCCGCACCGATTTATCCAGGAGCTTCTCGTAAACGATAGTTGTAGTGCTCTTTAAGTTTGTTTACAGGACAAACAAGACATAAAAATCACAACAATCATATGATTTATAAATCTCCACAATTAGATAAATCTGTATGCAAAGACTTATACAAAATAATTCAATTGATGAAGAAGAGAACTCTGTCATTCATTAACTGAACCAAGTAATTGCTGTGTTTTTAAATGTTGAAAGAAATTAGACATGGATCATATTAATTAATTCATATCATTCTGCAAAACACTATGATAGCAAAAGTAGTATATAATCAATTGTTAATGACATGCATAAACTTGAAACAAAAAATTGATATTATGAAAAGCGAAAGTTGTAGCAAAACATCAACTTCTGTCTTAGTTTGAATTAGGAATCCATAGCCTGGTTCTCCCACAAGTGAGGATGATCCTTATTACAAAAATAATAAGTATTTATAAGTTTTCCACAGGGTAAAACCTCTCTGTGGAAGTTATCAAAACTATTTACATAAATCTGGGAAGATATCCCAAGTTTAACTAAACTAAGAACCTAAAACAAAACTAAAAAAAACACAAATATTCCCCTAGCCTATCCAACATGTCCCATGCAATTCGAATTTACTTGAAAAGGGTCAAAAATAGACAAGTTAGAAGGATCCTTTATTAATGAAATGATAAAAAACTAATTCTATAGACTAGCTACAGAATCTTGCGATTATGTAGCTGGTCTAAATAAGACACAGAATCAGCATTAAAATTGATTGAAAATATTTCAAAGAATTAAATTCCATTAATATCCAATAGCTATTTGAAAACGAATCAATCAATTTGAAATTGTTACACCATTCGAAATCAAACAGGATCAAGGTCAATCAAATGGTTACAGAGATAGGCGTATTTTGTTTCTTTTGTTACCACAAAACCGAACGAACAGAATCATAATTAACAGTTGTGAAATTGTTTGATATCAATTTGAAACTGATACAATCAAAACAAATCGTAGGCAATTGTTATGCTGCCTTTTCAACAGGAGATACGATCGAATCCAAACAATATCGTTTTCAAATCGTTATAACTGTAATCTCATAGCAAACAATTCATGCCACAAGTGCATCGACTCAATACTGGCACGTAAATGAAATCATAACAGGATCAGTCGATTGTTTGTTATGCAAATTGGGGCAGTCAAAATTATCACGAGATCATTTCTTGAATTCATTTTGAAACGATTATTACCTGAATTTCCTCATACGAATTCAACAGAATGACATAACTCGAACTGAGTTAACAAACTCGTTTGAGAACAGAGTTGTAATCAAATCTATATTTTTTTTAATACGAATGCAATTCATAAAATCGATCAAACTAACTGAAGATATCGCTATCCAATCAAGCGAATCAAATGGCAGGGGTTTAACAAAGTTGTCATGGATCGAAACCGTTCCATGATTTGGGCGTGAATATCATTCACACAGGCTTAAAGTGAAAGTATTGTTTCCATGAAAACAGAGTTATTCTTACCACATTGAAATCGAACAGAGTTGTATTCCTGTTTTTAGAAGATTACATGACACAATATATATTAAAAGATCGTAACAATCAAACTTATTGAAATCGTTTGCCAATCACAGCATACAAACCATAGCGAAATCAAATCTAAACATGATCGTATTCTAAATTGAGCATGAGAAACTTCCTGTTCGGAGTAGATACAAAACCAATTCAATTGAAAGCAGACCATCAATTTCGTTAACTCAATTAGACAAATGAACAAATCAAATCTAAACGAAAACCAATCAAATCCGATAAAAATCTATCAGTGGCTAAACCAGGAATGATCAAATCGCGTATTCAAAATGAAATTCCATTTATTTTTAGCAAAGCAAAAATATACAGGATGAACACATTATGACAGAGTTATTTCAAAATGTAAACAGAGTTATTTGAAGACTGAATTCAAATCATTATATTAACCCTGATCATTCACACAACTAGAACAATTTCGAAAATCATACCTGTATGACGAGCAGATGGCTTGATCACAACAATTTGGAGTTGATAACGGTTGTGGCCAATTCAACATTCTTGAAAACGATGGAGCCAGTTGTCTTCTGCTTCTTATCAGTTGCTTGGAGTTTGTCTCTTTGGCTGGTCAACACTGCAACTTGACTTTCCAGCGATTGAATTTTTTATTGGAGTAGGGGAACGTCGATGTAGTATCATTCCAACCATAAATCACATTGGTCACAGGATGACTGTGTGGGCTTTGAAAGTGCAGGTGAGGGTTTGATCATTTTGTTGAGGGTTTCGTTAGGCAATTTAATCCCTGGGTAACTGGGATCGTTCCTTAGGCAGGGGGGAAGATTCGTCACAAAATCATAAGGTGGTTCGGCATAAACCCTGTGAGTAAGGGTACTCACTGGCTAAGAAATGTTCAATGTCAGAATCTGAATCCTCACTAAGGATTATAGGCTTTGACTCAGCAGAGAGTTTAGGTTTGTTCCTAGCCATTCTCGAAATAAGCCGAGCGTTCTTTTTACCCTTGGCATTAGCAGTAGGGTTTGCCTTAGCCTTTTTGTTCACAGGTCTCTTTATAGCCTCGACCTTCTCAGTTCCAATGTATGGTAAGTCAATAGCAGGGTCGACCGAAGGCTTAGGAGAGGGCAATAGGATATGGAAGGGCATGGGTGGCCCGACCATGGTTTCATTCACCACAGGCTTGTCAACCTGGAGAGGGTTTGTGTCATCAAAACCATTTCGAGCGATGAAATCTCTCCAGCTATCACCATGTAGAATCAAATGATAAATAATGATAAGTTTAATAAGTCCATGGTGGAACAGGCTACTGTCATCCTTTTCCCTTTTAAACCTTTTCAACATTTTATATAGGCTACGATGGAAGTAAAAGGTCATATTCAACGGGTATCCCATAAAATTCATTAACAAAGGCAGGTGGTAGAGAAACACGAGTCCATATCGACCTTCACAGGTCACGAAATGCTTGACTATTATGAAAAGGTTATGCCATTGTGGTTTGAGCATAGATATGGGCATACCTCTGTCACAAGAGGTGCCCTTTCGGGAGACGAATAATAGTGTCCATGGAACCTCTTCCACTTTCGAATTTTTGAACCAACGTTGGCCTGTGGCAGGTAACCCTGTAGCAGAACTAATAAACTTCTCATCGATTTCTAACTGTATGTCACCCACCTTGGCTCTACATCCATCGAAAGTCAGGGCGAACTGTTGTGCCACAACTAAATTAAAACCCTCAAATCGTTGTACAAAGGTGAGCCACCTGTTTTCCTCCAATTCTTTGCGGGCATTGTCAAATAACAGTAAGGCTTGACTGTCGTTTGGCTTGATTCGCACGACTGGTGCCATGGAGCTGAGCACACGGTAAGTCCAGGGTTTGGATCACATCACACACAGGAGCAAAGTGCACGAAGGGTTACTCGGGCTAACAGAGGTGAACGAGGATAAGGGCTAGGAATAAATGTCAGCGTGCGAAGGTGGTGGAGCTTATCTCTGGCATGCAAAATAGTTATTTCCAATAGTACCATCGTCGGCGTTCATAGCTTTTCAACCTCATTATAGTATAGTTCAATAATCATGTCATTTGCCCAACCAATGAAATCAATGGTAAGTGTATAAACCAACGCGCGCAACCAACGTTGTGCCATAGTTTTAAACCATCAACATTCAATTTGAAACCAAAACCAAATGTTTAACCATGCGCCAATGTATTGTTACAGCTCATATCAATAGTTTAACCAATGTACCAATGGGTCTTCATGTAATCAACATGCCAACAGTTATGAAAACACGAACATAGGTGTCATATTAAAAGATATATATGAAGGATTTAATCATCATCCCTATGTATTTTCATGAAACCAAAGGTCAAGTAGTTGAAATAACATATAAATCCAAATGCCAATGTATTACAAATTCAATGAAACCAAGTCACAAAATCAATCGAAGCATGAGTACCGATCAAAGGATCTTTCCAATTGAATAATGATAATTAAAAGGTAAGCGCAATGAGCATATTGACAAGAAGGATCATGACAGTTCAAATAATGACTTCAATGCGACTTCGAAAGACTAAGTTTTCACGCTTACAGTCGTGAAAACAAAATGAAGGTAAATGTGCAAGTGTCGCAAAAAATAAAAGTGTCATGATTTGAAGATTGCGACGAACAATTGATGTTTGCAAAACATTGGTGTAGGCAACTTATAAGACAATAAAAAAAATGTGAGTTGGCTGCCAACAAGTAGAGAACCTACTCCAGAAAGAGAAGAAGTATTACCCTCGAAACCTTTGAAATGTCCTCAACAATGCGAAGTTACTATACTAAAAACAGATAAAAACAAGAATGGAAAGAGGAATCCAGAGACGCATATAGCAGGGAAGAAATCAAGGAAGCTCAGCAAGAAGTAAGCAAAGTTAGAGAAATTGTAGGAAGTTCCAGAGAAGACTTCGCAGAAAGAAGGATTACATCATTGGAACCTCGTCAGAATAGTAGAGAAACGCATATTTTCACTTCCCCATGACGAAGCAATATGACCGTTGGAGGCCTCTTGACCGTTAGAACGACGCTCCAGAACTGCTAGAAACACAGTTATGGCCAGAAAAGATCGCCATTAAACTGTTGAGACCGCGCCATAACAGATGGAATCGCATTGATGGAGGCATTCTTGTCCATTGGAGGAATATGTTACAACGTTGTCTATTTATCCCGTCGAATGTTGCATCGAGAATACTTTTGCGAATTGTGATTACCTGAGAACCGATTATCGTGTTGTGCTTATTGAGACTTCGACATCCATTCAGCTACCTTGAGCATTTGTTCACCTACCCAAAATCTTTGTTTACGAGCGTGCATGTCGGGCGAACGCATCGTAGTGGAAAAGTTCGTAGAGGAAATTCCGATAGACCTCATGGCTGAGAAGGTCATTTCAGCAGGGGCACAAGCTTTGTCAACTAAAGGATTGCAAGCCTCTCCATCAATTGCACGTCGATCGGGACCATCCTGAACTACGACTGAGAAAATAAGCAAGCATCATGATGACTTGGCGAACGCGAAGCTCATCCCATCTATCCTGGCCAACTATATCCCGCCTCTGGCTGGGGCAGTTAGTCGTGACAGCGTTCCGAGGGACTTTGACTATACACTGATTATTGCGTACCTCTCGAAGGGGATACGCACAGTTGGACTGCAGTTAGGACATATTATGACGCTAAAGATCAGTGATTTTAACTTGGGATGTCACAAGAATTATGGGATGCTCTCCCCACACAAGTACTTGACCAAAACAATGGGGAAGAAGTCGAAGATAATCACCTAGCCGTGGACCATGGACATCGCAAGGTCCACCATTCTTAATGGAAGAAATAACTAAGGAATGGCCTATAGAATTCCTCATACCAGTAGAACAAACAGAACTCTTCCACCCTGACCTCATCAAAAACCCTATGGTCACTCGCGAAGAATATGATGCACCCAACAACAGCAAGAAGAAAAATAAGGAAGTGGTACAGGAGCTGAACAGTGCATCAGAAGAGACTGCATCAGATTCACCTGAAGGGGGAGGAGGTGATGAAGTAGACAAAGAAGAGGATGAAAGGGAAGAATACAAGAAGAATTAGGACAAAGTAACACCGCCTAAAGATCCCCTGATAGAGACAGAGACATCCTAGAAAAGAAAGGGTTCTCCAACGAGACCTTCATCGCGGAAGCAGTCAAAAGCTAGTAAGCCCAAGTTACAGATTGTGCTCTTGGTGGACGCCATTGACCTCATCATTGTCATTGTATCATATACCTCGAAGGACATTTTGCAGCGAAGCGAAGCCAAACATGAGACAATGTTTGACAGGATCGAAGTAGAGCTCAAAGGGGTACAATAGGCTCTCTATTCGAGCCACGCAGCGTCTACTGCGCCACCTCCATCAGAAGGAACAGAGTTAGGAGATGAGCCTTCCCAACTACGCAGAATAGAAAATGTGACCGAAGCTCACCTTCGTCATGTCCACGAAGAAAAAGAGTATGCCATAGAGGCAATGAAGTAAGCAAAAGAGGAATCCATAGAGCAACGTCGAGTTGCGCAGCAAGAAAAATATGACCTCCAGGCGCAATTTGCAGAGGATAGAGAACAAATACAGAAGGAGAAAGAACATTTGCTCGTGGAACAGATTGGAGTTAAAGAAGCAATCACTAGAGCACTTCACTCTATGATGAGCTTAGAACAGATGGAAGAAGAAACAGCTGAGAGCCAGGTGGGGAAGCTCATTGAAGCCATTCAGCAGATTCAAGCGAGAATCGCAGAACTGGAATTGCAAGCAGTACCAAGCACTCCACAGGAAGTGCGAGATCAGATGGAATAAACTGCTCGGAGCACAGTCGAAATAATAAAGGCATTGACCTTAGAATGAAAACAACTCAATAGTCGAAGTGCGCAGACTTATGAGCCCCTTACAAAAGAACCAAAACTAAGGACATTGGAGTCACAACTCCAGGAGGCAAAGCAATAGTGCAAGCACAGTTGAAGCCACTGTCAGCGGTCGAGAGGATGAAAAGTTCCTAGGAATAGTGCACGATTCAGCAACAGGTCCATGCCATCCAGAGTAAAGTCATGGAAGTGACCCAAAGGCTCTAGCTAGTGCAAGATGAAGCTTGTACACTTTTTTAGGAGATTGAAGGACAAGGTGCATACCTAGAACAAGTGGTCACCACTGTAGAACAGTGCTTGGAAGGACCTGTGACCAAGAAGGTTATTTAGTAGTTCGTCGAGTAGGAGGCTCTGGCGAAGCAGCGGGTCGAGGGAGCGAGCCAAGCTAGAGACCTTCAAGGTAGAGTTACCCAGATCAGAGTGACTCGGGATGAGTCACATGTGAGTGTTGGGGGACTGTTGGCCCTTGACCAAGTTTTGGAGAACCTTGGTCATGTTTGACCATTTTTGGGACTTCGACGGGCTGGTCGAAGAGGGAGCACCAGCCGAAGCAGCGATCATGGGATATTGCCACCTTTTATGGGATTTTTGGGTTTAGGGTTTATTTAACAGGTATGGGATGTCGGCCCATGGGTCTTGCCCATGTTTAGGCCCATTTGTAATGTATAAATAGATATCTAGGCGATGTAAGAAAAAGAAGACCTAGTAGAATCAGCTTAGTAAGGATCTATAGGTCAATGCGCTAAGTGTGAATGGTTGTGGATGCTTTGTGCATACTGTATGTTAATACTTGCAGAGCTAAGTGCAAGTGATTGTAAGAAGCTTATGTACAGACTATGTAAGAAGCTTATGTACAGACTATGTAAGAAGGCTTTGTGTTGTGACCTGGCTTGGGGAAGGAGGATCTGGCGAGGTGCACGCAGATCTCTTTTCCTGTGCGGAGTGGGTTATGTGGCTCTCTGCATGTATGAAGATTGACAAAAGATAATAAAGAAGAAGAAGGGTTGGTGGACGTATCCCCACACTGGAGTGAACCACGTATATCATGTGTTATGGTTGCTTTGTGTTGTATAGTTGATATGTTATTGATGTGATTTATGCTTAGTGTTGTAATATGTATGTTAGATGCATTTGATATAGTAGCTTAGTGCTTAGTGATGTGAATGAATTCTAGATCTGGTTTATTTCTATGTGTTATGTGCTTGGATGTGTTAGATATTGTTGAATACTACATTGTTCTGTAATTAGGGTTTTGACCTGCGATGTGAATAAGGGTAAAAGCTAATGAATGTTAACTGCCAAAGTGTTATGTTAAGTATTGTGATCACAGATCTGATCTCAGCTAGGTTGTAGACACTTGAGTTCTACAGCCACCACTGCCTCTACCTCAGGTGAGACTTCATCTGCTTCGCAGGTGTTGTTGAAAGGGCTGGTAGTTAGGGTTTTGTTTGTGTGTTGTTGAAGCGTTGAACCCTGGCTTTGCCCCTGTGCCAACAAAGGCCGACATGGTTGGTTTACATCAAAAATCCAGTTTTACATAAAATTTGAAATTAAAACCCTAATTTCATCTTTTAAGGGTGACGCCATGCCCTTCTTAGTGTGACGTTGGCTCCCCTCTTGGAACGTTATGCTTCCAAAGTGAAATGTTGTGGCTCAAAACCCCTCAAGAACTGCCACACGTGCCAACCAAAGCCTTCCTCATGTTGAATACAACAATTGGATGATGTCAAGGCTATGAATGATGACACTAGGGGCCTTCAAGGGCCAATGTCAAGGTGGGAGGGCAAGACCCCCCTGGGTCGAAGCCTGTCAAAGAGCCTCTGGTGGAACGTCCTCCCTTTTTTCTCATGCAAACCTCTGGTATCCCTATGTCCCTAGTTGGGGTCTCAGCATCCATATGGTGGGATTTTATCCTTATGGAGGTCTGAGCTAATCATCTCCCCATATGTACATGTCTGTCGGGCATGGTCCTATAGCAAAAACAAGTACGCCCTCCATGGACGCATAATTCACAGGGATCATAGCAATGTCAAACACATCTAATAATCAAGTTACCCAAAAATGTGCATAAAACCTCCTTTTCCCAAACAAGTGCTCAATGACGTTATGCTATTTTACAAGCCAGGTTTGGAGAGGGTTTCAGGGTGTCATATTGGGCTATTTCTCCTTAGGTGTGGGGTGTTTCCAGGTGAAGACCAATCTAGGTCATGTAAATTCCTAAGATGGTGTAGGGGATGTTTGGGCAAGGGGTGCAGTGATAACAGGGAAATGTGAGTCTTGCATGTGGGTGCCTCCGTAGAGGGTAAGTTGCACCTGGTCATGGATGCAATTGTTTCCTAGACCATTCCATGCCTTTTTACTCTTTTCCTTATTGCTTTTTCTTTCAAGAGAATAACTGGTGGACACTGCCCTGGCGTGGTGACCAGTGGTGACAGTGTTTCCCACAAGAATTTCATGAAGATAAGAAGGTTGGCTCGTGATAAGAACCCCTTTCTATTGGCTATGCCACCAAGAGCCACTATCCTAGAGTGGTGACCAGAAAAATAGTAGTGTCATACCGCTACATGCCCATGGACCTAATAGGTTCACTCATGATGAGACCCCCTATCCACCAACTAAGTCTTGAGTTTTATTTTATTTTATGGTTCCCCCCCTTTTTCTTGTTGAGAATCCTTTTATTGCTTTCTCGAGGATCCCTGGGTGAAGCATCTCAAGGTTTGATCTTGGATTTTAACTTTTTCCAGCTACTTTTACCCTCTGGGCCTTTAGCCCCTTCTTCCCACAAGGCAAGGTACAACCCTTACTAGCTTGGAAAACCCCATGCTCGAACCAATGTAGGGGATAGATGAGAGGGAAAATGATGAAAAATGATAAGTATGGAAGGAATGGATGATGACCTTTCATAGACCCACCCAGTGACAACTCATTCCTAAGGGAAACAACTTTCTAGGGCACTTTGTCACCCCCCTAAGGTATGGACAAGTTAAAAGGAATAATGCCCAAGAAAACTTCATGAAGCAAAAGAGAATTAAATGCACACATTCAAATGCTTTGAAAATCATAGTGACACATACCATGATACCAGGACTCATTACCTCATGGAGAAAGACCCATTTCTACTTCAAAACCAGGTCGATGGGATGGATGTTGATGTTGCTGATAGAATGGAGGCATTGAATAAAATGGATAGGCCCTCTAGGGCCAAGCTCAAGTCATTATGGCTCTCGGTACTCCATGTATAGGACCTATGGGCCTCGAGACAAAATCTCCTTAGTTTTCCATAGGATAGGGGATAACATCTACCTCCAACTCGAGGACATGTGCTCATCATAGAGCGCATCATAACCTCAACATCTCTGGTATGACCTGTGACCTGCTATATGTCAACATAAACGATGAGTAATCACTTGCGGTGGTGATATCACCCCTGGATCATATATGATAAAATGAAATACAAGTAACCAATCATATATACAAATGGAAATACAACTACTCTAGCATGAAATGCAGATGGTATATACAATGAATGAAAATGCCTACCTATTTACCTCTACTTATAGGTTGATTGAATGTTAGGTGTAGTCAAATAGACAGCAAAACCATCCTAGCAATGTCTCATAATACCTACCTATGTGCTTCATCATAAACCAAAACAATGATAAGTCAAGCACAAAAATAACATGAGTTAGAGAATGTATTGTATCATCGGAAATTGTAAAGTCTATAGCTCATGGAGGTGGGAGGGAGAGACGAAATCATGCCAATTCACACCTTTAGGAAAGTGCTCAATCCATCTAAAAAAGATATCATGAAAAATTAAAGGTTCAATATACTGACTCAAAGAGTCTGGAGGTTGGCTACCTTGGATGTCTTCACAATCTGAGGTCTGGTAAGGAACTAGCAAGAACCTCAGGGATGACTGACAATTTGTTAAGGGAAGGTTGGAAAACTAAGATAAAAAACTTCTTCTTGAGGTATTCAACCTACCCTTGAATTCTAAAAGTAAGCTTTGCCTCAGAGAAAACTTAAGACAAAGGACATGCTTCCCAACTACACCTTTAGTGATATGTCAAGATAAAATAGTCAAAGGGAGTTGGGAGACATTGTCATAAGAATCATTCTCTGGGAAAGTTATGTCCTCACCTTTATCAATATCCGAGCACAATGGTGGTTGATAATATTCTTCATGGAATAAATCCAAGTGCTCAAAGGAATATTCATCAAAGTCCTCAAGGTGTGACCAAAAATCATTAGGAGAATATAGCACCAGGTCATCCTTGTGTTTCTGAAAAAGGTTTGTAATCATATCATCTCCTTGTTGCCAAATGCCAATATTATTAGTAACCTTATATGATAGTTGTAAATGCAACTTTTGGAAATGACCCTCAATGTTGTAAATGGGATCCCCTTCGTATCCAATCACATCCCATTTATGCTTTCTAACATGTATGAATTCATCAATATTATCAACATAGTCATCAACTTTATCATAACACGAAGGGCTTAAAACATTCAAAGGCTCCTCTAACACTTCTTCACTTTACAAATCATAAAATAAAGCATTATCAAAATTTTGGAAAGGGAAATAGCTCCCCCTGCTTACTTCTTCATGTGCAGGAACTTCAAGGATTAGGATAACTTCATCAAATGGAAGAGCATGCATCATTGTCTCATCCTCATGACTTGCCTCTACATCTTCAACTTTACAACAAGGAGGATCTATCTTGCCCAAGGATTCTATTTCTCCTTCACTCTATGAATCATAGAATATGGTATTATCAAAATCCTGAAAAGCAAAGTGACTAACCTCATCCTCTTCTTATTGTGCAGGAAAAATAGGATTTGGGATGGCTTGATCAGAGGGAGGAGCACACATTAATACTTCATCATTATGTTTAATGCCTTCAGGATCTCTCTCTTCAAGCAGGTCCTCATTATCCTTGCTAGAATCATGAGTAGATTCTTGTTCCTTCCCATGGGATTGGTAACCATCATCAAGACCCCCTTCCTCAACCTCTTGTTGATTGATGTCTTGTTCTAAATCTTTCGAGGTTTCTTCATAGATTTGTCAAACAAGGGTACTCTCTTGGGAATATCTGGGGTATTTTTGGGCTCACAAACCTTGAATTATGGAACAAAGGATTGTTCTTTTAATGAGAAGATGTTGGCTTCGATGTATGTAGCCATGTTATAAAGAAGAAATTTGTGTGATGGGTGATGGCTTACTGGGATCTATTGTAATAGCCTTTCAAATTTATCATGAAATTCCCTAATAGTTTCATTCTTATTCTTCTTCATGTGATTAAGCTTGTTTAGAAAAACACAAGGATCCCATTTTTTAAGGAAAAACTCTTCTAATTGATCCATGGATGTAATACTAGCATCAGGGAGGTCATCATACCATCTCCTAGCATTTTCATGAAGAGTAGCAGAGAAAAGTTTCATTGTTAGGTCTTCAACATCATCACTTATAGGGTGAAGTTGAAAGAAAGCATAAAAATCGTGCACATGTTTCTTATCATTCTCTTCATCACTACTAGTGAATTTAGGGAGCCATTTTTCATACCTCGGAGGCATTCGTCGAGGATACCCTAGTATTTTACTCATATCCATGGGTTTAAAATTTCCTGGGTCCCATTGATGATATCTAGAAGGATTATCTGGATGAGGGGATCACCCTCAGTGGAGTCACCAGGTAATCTTTGTAAAATAAATGCTTTGAGGAAAGGCTTAGCGAAAAGTTTCATCTTTGAGGAGAATTGACTCATTGTTCCCCGGCAACAACACCAAAATGTTATCGCACAATTTGTACTTTCCCTAAGCCAAAGGCAAGTGAACAATAAATTGGTGTAACAGGAGGTTGTCCTATCACTATCACCTAAATAAGACACCTCTTTCTCTTTAGGGGTAGTACCCCAAGGGAGGCGTCCCCGGTGACCTGGGGTTTTGAGAAGGCTAAGGTAAGAGTATAAAAAGGTTCCTCCCCTCTCACAAGTCACTTTGATCAGAAAGTCCGAAAGGTTTTAATAAGATGAAGCAAAGATTTGCTTAAGTGTACCTGCCCAGAACAAGACAACAAGAAAAACACAATTTTCATGTACCAATCGATGTTAGTGCTTCATAAAACCATGGACTTTGAATAAAAGAATGAGCTAATGTAAAATATGAAGCAACAAAAATATTTATAATAGAAATGTATATATAATGAGAGCTTCACAATTATGCCTTAATAAAGCTTCAATAATGACCAAAAATGATAACCTAAAATTGGTAATATGCTAGTATTTGTGAGAAGCAAAGAAGGCAATGTAAAATCAGCTCTAACACTTGATTTTAAGATTCTTTTACTGTTTTCATAGATGGTTGTAACTATATTTTGCAATGACAACAATATAGTTAGTAAGTTAGTATAATCTAAGGTGAGAAGTGGTTAGTAGATATCTTGAAGTGGATGGTTTGAAAGTTGTTTTCATCAATCAATCGATTGTAAGGTATGAACTAGTGCCTTTAGGGTAAATGGAGTCACTTTTGCAATGACAATTCTTTGGGGAAACATATGATAATGGGTGAGCTAAAGACAAGATGGAGGATGGTTGAGGTGTTAGTAACTTAAGGCCTCAATCACCCAAAACCCTAGAAGGAAAAAGTTACTAGGAAGTAGGTAAACCTAGGCCCTAGCAATTTTCCTTCTTCCTTAGATCAAGCTTTAAATAAAATGAAATCTTAATGAAGCAATAGTACTAGAGTGATACTAAGGTAGGGCTCTAGTATATGCTTCAATGGAGGTGTCTTCCAACAAAATCAAGTAGGTGGAGAGTTATTAAGAGAAGGACAATAACATGTG
>SNQJ01S0196100.1:3919-17442 GCA_010110895.2 Picea sitchensis
AATTTCACTCCGGAGGGCTTCCCGAGCATAAGTCGTAAAATGGTCGAGATAGGAAATATCGTATAAAACTAAAACCAATGGTATGAACAGAATACTCTCCCCTGTCCTCGTGCCATGTAAATTTTCAGACCAAAGTCCCTAACCCATTCGGGGTGAGAACTCAGGAAAATAGTGATAGGAAAATCACTTCACATTGTCTGATTTTGATAAGTCTTTTCTCTACCTTAATTGTTGCATTAGAATGATGATAGATTTCTCGGTTTTTACATATCTATATCTATCTATCTATCTATATATCTATCTATCTATATATATATATATGCATGTATAACCATCTTTGTGTGAAATGGATATGTTATGCGTATGATTCCATCTCCTTGGGAACTCATACTTCCCATTGATAAATTGTATGCCCAGTTTCACTCCGGAGGGCTTCCCGAGCATAAGTCGTAGAATAGTTGAGATAGGAAATATCGTATAGAACTAAAACCAACGGTATGAAGAGAATACTCTCCCCTGTCCTCGTGCCGTGTAAATTTCCAGACCGAAGTCCCTAACCCATTCAGGGTGAGAACTCAGGAAAATAGTGATAGGAAAATACTGAAAAGGAAAGTTTTTCCTTTTTGGAAGGACGAATGGACGACATTCATCCGGAAGGAGCCAAGGGTGGTCATGGTTGTTGGCTATGGGAAAGAGCATGGTATTTAACCCCTTCTGACCCTCGTATCCATGAGTTCCAAGTTTGTGTATCGGGAAGCTCACGGGTTGGGGTGACCAAAACCTCTGAAAACGAAAGTCACGAAGTAACCTCAACTGTTGTATCTATGAGTTCGGAGTTTGTGCACAGGGAGAGGATAGATCTTGTTCATCGGATCTATGTGCGGAGGACCATAGCCGTGAGATCCACAAGAAAGTGCATGAGGTATAAGCCTTTGAAAGTGTAGAGGAGAGTGGACTTTTGCGAAGTCCTGAAGTTTCAAAGTTAATCGGAATCGTCCATCATCAAAGGACAGGTGGTAGCAGATCTGGGAGTATGAGGATTCAGACCTCGAAAGATTTGCAAGGAGCAGATGAGAATACCCAAGGATCTGGGAGCCGCAACAATCCTAGCTATCTACCATGAAGGGACACATGGTGAGAGATCGACATTTCGTTGACTTGCAACTCGGGAAGTCAGAGATAGGAATCATCAGAACTCACGAAGTCCAAGTTTGAGATTTGATCGCAGCCATTGATCGAAGAGAGGACATGGACCGTTGATTGTCAAAGGAGATATCAGGGATTGAGAGAAGGAAGGTGATCGGCCCTCCATCTTCACTAAACATGAAGTCTCGATTCACGAAGAGTTGATCTAAGTTGTTGGGTCGCGGGAGATTGTGGACCATTTATCTAACATCGGGAGTTCAGATTTCAGGATTCCAAAGAAAGGAGATGGAATAATTTCCACCTTCATGATACACAAAGTCTCGAAGCGCTTGATGGTTGGGCCCCAAGTCATAACGAGGGGTCATATGGATGAAGGTAAAGGAACAGAGCTAGCGTTGGGATAGGCTCTTAGTTCAGGAGTTTGGGATTCGGGTGAGTCAAGGTTGGATCAAATGTGAATACCCGATGATAGGAGTCATGAAGTGCCTTTTAGTTAGGCTTGTGGTAACAGGTAGTGGTCAATGGAGGGGGGGCTTGCGTCTGGTGCTTATTCGGGTTGGAGAACAAAAAAAATAAAATTATAGGCTTTACACTATAGAAACTCCTTCGTAAGGGTGGGTGTGTTATAAATTGGTATCAGAGCATGGTTACAACACTTGGTCTATTTGGGCTCATAGACGAGTTGCGTAAAGACCACATTAAGTGGTTTAAAGGGCGATATCCTACCTTACTCCCTTCCTAAAAAGTCTGGTTAAGCCTTTAGTATAGAAAATAATGAGAGCTTACTGTTGTGTGTGTATGTATTTAAGAAATGTGAATTATGTGTTAGTTATGAACTAATATAATATTATCTAACAACAAGTGTTTTGTTTGCATTCAAGCGGTCGATCAACCGCGAGAAACTGAAATCATATAGAATGGTGACACACCATGAAGTGGGGCATGGCTCCCATAATAGAGATGAAGAGTCTGACGAGAGGAGGGTGGTAGAGACCCCTTTGGACCTGGCTGAGACTGTGAGGAGTCTTGTGGCTGAATTACAGAGCTGCAAGGCTGACAACAAAAGATTGATAAAAGAGCAAGAGAAGAAAATGGAAATTAATGCAATCTTGCTGTAGAGTTTATCCAAAATACAAAGACAACTGTAGCATGGATGTGACACCAGTCATGTGGATCGAGGACAGACAAAGAGGGGTCGAATTCCACCTGAGATACAAAAACATGGCCCTTTAAGTGGTCGCACTAGGAGGAGTACCTCGAGAAAGGTCCAACCTGGAGATAGGGGACAAGTGTCAAATGAATCCTATGGAAAGGAAACTGGTGACTCAAAGGGATCTACTAGTAATAGAATCAATTCAAATTCTCAAAGAAAATGAAAGAAACAAAAGCATTCCCAAATTCATAATCTAAAAGAATTCAGGAAGGCCAAACCACCCTCTTTCAAAGGTGATATTAAGAAGGGAGAGGAGGCAGAGGCCTGGCTGCTTGGACCAAAAACATATATCAGAGTCCATGACTTCTCTGAAAACTTGAAGGCTTGAATATCCATTTTCAAACTAAATGGAAAGGCTTCCATTTGGTGGGAATACCTTAAGAATGTGAAAGGGATTCATGAAGAGGACCTATATTGGGAACGTTTTGAGAAATACTTCAAGAAGAAGTATCTGTCGGAAAAATATCTCAACGAGAAGACTAAAGAGTTCTATGAACTCAAGATAGGGAAACTCACCATAGAGGAATATGTCAGTAGATTCCTTGAGTTGTTGAGTTACGTATCCTACATAAAAGAGAAAAAGGAAAAGGTGAAATGATTTATCGGTGGGCTACCTAAGGACTATCATAACAGAATTGAGTTTGACGAGCCAAAGACCCTAGAAGACACTATTTGAAATGCAAGATATTGTTATGAATAGCTTGGGCTTCAGAAAAAACCTCATGAAGGCTGGAAGCAGAAGAATAGTTCGGGGTTCCATAAAAAGGGGTTTAAACCCCCAAGATTTAAAAACTATACGAAGGATTCAAGGATGAGATTTCCTTCCCAAAGTGTACGCTAGCAGAATTTCCCCTCCCAGAGCGGAAATAAACCTTTTGGATCAACCCCATGAAAGAAGGATAACCCAAAGAAAGAACCCTTGAAATTTTGGGGTTGTGGAGAAGAACATCTACTAAGGGACTGTCCGCACAGACAACAGAATAGTAGGAGAATTTAAAATGTCCAAGAATCCACTACAATTAATGAGGTGGCCAGGAGTATGCCATGAATTTATGCAGTCGTGGATAACAAACAAGATGAACACCAAGCTTTAGTGGTGGAGATGGAAGGTATGATCGCCAACCATCCAGTATCTATTTGAATTGACCTTGGTTCAAATTTGAGTTATGTGGCCCCTCGAGTTGTTGATAAGTGTAAATTACAGCCACATAAACATGCTAAGCCATGGTTGGTACAGTTAGCCACTAGCACCAAAAGAAAAATAGTGGAGGTCGTACCAGCTTTCCAATTCACTGTGGATGGATTTCCCACCCAAGATAACCTTAACATACTTCCCGTAGGATCATATGACCTACTGATTGGTATTGACTGGGTAGATGCATATAAAACTAAGTTGTATTGTTACCACAAAACCTCAGAATGTGTAAATGAAGAAGGAAGAAAGATAAACCTCCAAGGGATTTAGAAGCATGTCTCAGTGAGACGAATATCATCCCTTCAAATGAAAAAGTATTGTAGAAAGGGGTGTCCTCTATATCCAATACAGGTGTTGGGATCTGTTGAGGATGATAGGACAAGCCTAGAAGACCACCCCATACTAAGAGAGTATATATATGTGTTTCCATAAGAGGTATCGGGTCTACCTCCGAGAAGAGACATTGACATCTCAATAGAACTTGCACTTGAAGCGGTACCAGTATCTAGGACCCCCTATAGGATGAGTACACCCGAGATAGTTGAAATCAAACTACAGCTAAAGGAAATGATGGACAAAGGCTACATCCGACCTAACGTGTCTCCATGGGGAGCACCAGTCTTGTTTATGAAGAAGAAAGATGGTACATTCTGATTGTGCATAGATTATAGGCAGCTCAATAAGGTAACCATAAAGAACAAATACCCCTTACCCACAATCGATGACTTGTTCTAACAATTGGGGGGTGCTACCTTTTTCTCAAATATTGACTTGAGATCTGGATACCATCAAGTCCAGATCAAGGATGAATACATAACCAAAACCAAATTTAGGACAATATATGGTCCCTACGAATTTGTGGTAGTACCATTTGGATTAACCAATGCCACTGACACCTTTATGTGCTTGATGAACAATGTACTCAGCAAATTCCTAGACAACTTTGTATTGGTTTTTATTGATGATATCTTTTCTACTCCAAGAATAGAGAGGAACATGAGGAACATCTTGGACTTGTACTTCAAGTGCTAAAAGATCAGCATCAAGTCTACGCCAAATTTAGCAAGTGTGCCTCTTTCTAGAATCAAATACATTACTTGGGCCATGTCATATCTGAAGAAGGGGTAGCAGTAGACCCTGACAAGATCAGATCCATCATGGAATGGCCTACCCCAAAGGATGTTTTGGATATCAGATCCTTTATGGGTTTAGCAGGATAATATAGGAGGTTTATAAAAGGGTTTTCCAAGATTGGTTGTCCAATCACTGCCCTCCAGAGGAAGGGGGTTAAATTCATTTGAACACCGGAATGTGAAAAAAAAATTCAGTCACTAAAATAACTTATGACCCATGCACCCGTGTTGAAGATAGTCGATCCCGATAAGGACTTCCTCATGTGCACAGATGCCTGCAAGGAAGGACTCAGAGGAGTCCTTATGCAAGATGGAAGCGTATTTTGCTATGAATCTCAAAAATTGAATGAACATGAAGTCAACTATGTGACCCATGATCTAGATTTGGCCGCCATAGTGCATGCTTTGAAAATGTGGAGGCATTACCTCTTGGATAGGAAATTTGTACTTATGACAGACCACTATGGATTGCAGCACCTACTTGACCAACCAAAAGTCAATGCTAGACAAGCTAGGTGGATGTCCCTCCTTAGCGAGTTTTATTTCGAAATCAAACATATCAGAGGAAAGGAAAATAAGGTGGTCGATGCACTTAGCAGAACTATGAAAACAATTTACCTGGTAGCGGTGGGAACTTGCGAGATGAATGTTAGGGAAAGAGTCAAGAATGCACAAGAAACAGATGCATTCTTCTAGACTGTGACCTCGTACCTGTAGCAATAGTCCATAGGACTAAAGTATGAAGGCTACCAGATGCTAGATGGAGGTCTCTTGACTTACCGAAACATGAAATATATTCCAAGTTGTGATGTCTTGAAGAGGTTCATAATGGATGAATTGCACAAGAGAACATACATCGTCCATCTGGGCTATCAGAGGATGTTCAGGGCCACTAGGAAACAATTCTATTGGCCTGGATTGAAGAAAGACATAGCTGAGTATTTAACTAAATCTCTAGAGTGCCAGCAAGTTAAAGCAGAAAACCAACAACCAATAGGATTATTACAACCTCTACCAATCCCAGAATGGAAATGGGAGACCATATCCATGGATTTCATCATCGGATTGCCAACATCGGCCAGGCAGAATGACGCCATCATAGTAGTAGTGGATAAATTGAGCAAGTCGGCTCATTTTATTCCTGTCAAATCGACCTGCAAAGAAATAGATATTGCCAACATATTCATGAAGGAGATATTTAGACTACATGGAATGCCTAAGGAGATCGTGACTAACAGAGACACAAAATTTACTTCAAACCTTTGGAAATCCTTGATGGTTGGCCTAGAGAACAAATTATTGTTTAGCACAGCTTATCATCCTCAAACCGATGGACAGATGGAAAGAGTGAACCAAATACTAGAAGACATGCTAAGGATGCATGTAATGCATCAACCTAAAAAGTGGGAATATTACCTACCACTGATGGAATTTTCCTACAACAACAGCTACCAAGAATCACTAAAGATGATCCCCTTCGAAGCCCTCTATGGTAGGCTGTGCAACACTCTAGTCAGTTGGAGTAATCCTGTGAACAGAATTACTATTGGAATCAACTTGTTGAAATAAATGGAACAACAAGTGATTCAGATAAAGCAAAATATGAAAATCTCTTAGAATAGATAGAAAATTTATGCCAACAGAAAGAGAACCCCCAAAGAATTCAAGACAAAAGACCACATCTATCTCATAGTTAGGCCTAGGAATATTTCCCTGAGGATGGGAGCTTGTGCCAAGTTGGCACCTTGGTATTGTGGACCTTTTGAAGTTCTAGATAGAGTGGGACCTGTATCTTATAGGCTAGCACTTCCTCCCACAGTAAAAGAACATAATGTTTTCCATGTTTCATTGTTGAAGAAATATGTACATGATTCTAATCATATAATTGACTGGTTTGTGATACAGGTGGAACTAGAGGGAGAATTCCTACCAGAACCTCAATGCATACTAGACAAGAAGGAAACCCCACTCAAGAACTGAACCATTGCACATGTCAAGGTGCAGTGGAAACACTTTGGCATAGAAGACGCCACATGGAAAATGGAGGATGCCATGAGACAGGAATACCCATTTTTGTTCACTTCTGTATATACAAAACATGTTAATAGATAGAACATCAAGGATGATGTTCCTTTAAGCGGGAGGGAATTGTGACACCCTGTTTCTGCCAATTTGTAAATATAACTATAAATGGCCAAAAGACTATGGAAAACCTTTTATTTGTGAATATTGATTCAATGGACCTTTGTTTGAAAGGTAGATGAATGTGAACCTAATTATTTACTAAGAAAATGGACAAGTGTTGCATGACTAATGGAAGAGGAGTGTACTTAGAAAGACCATGAATTCTATGAAAGAGATAGTGAAGGGGACCATGAATAGTTGAGTTAAAATTCACCAAACCAATACATTACTGAAATTAATTGCTCAGGTCCATAAATGTCCTCTGACCAAGAAATGAATTACAGTCAGGGTGGTGGGTGGGAAGACCTCCTCAAGAATTAATGAGGGATGGGGTGCGTAAGCACTCATACGTAAGGCCTCCAGACTTGATGTCGTAGACCCCTAAACCCTCAGGTCCAAGGTTTGCATAGGATCGTTCTAATCTGCCCTTGAGTCTAATTTACTCTTTCATTTCCCCTCGAGCAAGATCCCATACACTCACGGTGTATCTACAGGTCCTTATGAATTGGGCCTGTGTGTACAAACACCAGGTGCCAACCTAAATCTCCTTAATCACAATAGCATCGTTCCCTTTACTAAAACGGGGCTTCAGGTTTTATGATTTCGCGACCCTTGTTGTCGAGGGTTCCTATCTCTACAACTTCCAAAACTCGAATTGTCGAACTCCTATGCACTCAGCAAAGGTTGGATTCCCAACGGGTTTCTCACTTCATCAGGGTTTTGGACTTTGCAACTTCACAAAGCAAGATGCAAGGTTCCCATTCCTTCAACCTCCAAACCCCCAAATAGACAACAAGGTTTGAATCCATCGATTTACGAAGACACGCCACCTGTCACCCTTGCGGTTCCCACCTGATAGATGTGCCATGCATTCACACAAGCTCTCATATCTCCCCACTTCGCAACTCCGACAGTTGAAACTGAATCCTGTCAAACCCTAAGCTCCTGATGTGCCAAAATCCTGAATTCCATGCCAATTCCTATCGCAACTCGCAACTTCAGGACTTTTGTTCCACTGTGCTAAAATCCTAGTCGTCAGGATCCCCGAAATGATGAAATGATTTGACGGCTTGTGCAAAGCACAATCAATGGTCCACGTTGATTCTTACCTCCTGAAGGATGGATTCATCCAACACTTATCCTTCTTGCAGCTTCATTGGAATCCCACAGTCCTTGCAGTTTCATGAATTCTCCACAGAAAATTCTGACCGCTCGTTGCTCCTGGACAACTTCCACGAAATGAACTAGTGTTCTTCTACGGGAACTTAACTTCTGTTAGATGAATTCGAACCTCGTCTCCCTTTGAAGTAGTTCAACCTTAATCCTCCTTTGAAATGTTCAAAGGTGTTAACTCTCCTGAGCTTTCTTCGGCAACTTCAAGCCTCAAAAGAACTCCTGCACGCACTCCTTGCGACAACCTTTCGAATACTTTTTGGTATTCGACCTCTCGACTCTGTGCACTCTCTACAACAACAGTCCTCAAAACCCTTCCCTTAGTTGATAAATCCTAAGATTTCAACCATCCTTCACACACCTTGCACGGCTTTTGTGCCTCACTTGCACTTTTATTGAAATGAGAACAACGGTATCCCTCCTGAGCTTTCAGAGATAAACTATGAACCTTCGTCAACGCACTCCTCGTGGACATTTCATTGCACTCCTTGCAGGAAATTTTCTCACTCAAGATGAGAAACAATTGAAACTCATTCTCTCTCTCTCAAAATTCAAACATTCAACATGAAATCATACATACACACAGTATTCAAGAAAATGCATAACAAGAGTGAATAAACAACTGTAAGCATACCATTCACCATGTAGAGACAGAAAACATCATACCACCATGAAATATGATTCAAAGGTTCATATATTAATTCAAAGTTCCTATACATGGACTTATTCTCTACAAATCTCTCTCTTTTCTTCTCTATTCTAATGTGTTAATGATAATGTTACAATGATACAAGAATGAGGATGTCTATATCCGTTTTCCCTCCTACTCTCTAAACTGTCTAATCTTATTAATTCAAACCGACCTACTTTCATTAACTGGCTTAAATGCCTTAATACAAAAGACAGATGGGAGGATTTCCCTAGGTCTGTTTACAATCTCCAAAGTATAAATGCGATTACATTCCTCTTAACTATTACATTAATGAATTTGTTTCAAAATTCAAAACGGGTCTTTATGAAAATGTGCTCTTTTCTTCCTCCACACGTCCAACTATTTCTTTGCCTTAGTCACGCGCTTTGGGCTTTGTACGATGCTCCTTCATCATACTCCCTTGCTTGAAAATTTTCATGAACTCTTGTTCATGAGCTCTTGCACAGTTTGTCCATGCTTCTGAATTTCTGCTTCATCTTCCTAGCTGGCATCTTCAACTGAATGTCCCTTCCATTTGACCAAGTATTCAAAATACTCTTTCCTCCTGGTCTTCTTTCTAATCTGCTTGTCAATTATGCTTTCCATCTGTGACTTTTCAGCTATAGGCATTTGTTTATTCCATTGAACCTCTATCAGTTCATCCTCTGCTCCTACTTCTCCATCTCTGTAAGGGTACAAATCCGCAACATTTAATATCAGTGAAATTCCGATCCCATCGGGTAATTCAATCTCATATGTGTTTGCCCCAAATTTCTTCAAGACCTTGCATGGCCCAATATTTTTTATTTTCAATTTGTTATATGTTCCCCTTGGGAACCTTTCCTTCCTCAGATGTGCAAGAATCAGATCACCAACTTCAAATTGAAGTTCTTGCCTATGTTGATCTTCTCTGCACTTGTATTCTTGGTTTGAACTCTGCAATCGCTCCTTGACTTGGCTGTGAAGCTCCTTCATTGCTTCTGGAAAATTCTCTGCGCTAACACTCCTGAGTTCTTTTTGTTTCGAATTTCTCAATTCAGAAACTCCCCTTGGTTTCATTCCATTTACAATTTGGAATGGAATCTGCCCTGTGCTTCTATTGATTGAATCATTGAAAGCAAATTCCACCTGTGGCATAATGTGATCCCACTGACTGTGTTGTTCAGTCACTGACTATGTTTTGGTCTCACCTCTTTATCCTTAATTGACAACAACATGTGAGTTCTCCCATTATTCTCCAGGGTGTATGTGTTCTTCCTCCCATCATGAACTACATTTCTGTCATATTCCCATGGTCTACCCAACAATAGATGACAAACATCCATGGGAATGACATCACATAATATTTCATCCTTATTTCCCCCTATTTTAAATTCAACTAAACATTATTTAGTGACATTTACCTGATGTCCTTTTTGTAGCCATGAAACTTTGTATGGGTTTGGATGTACAATAGTCTCCAGCTCCAGCTTTTCTACCATCTCTGTAGAAACGAGATTGTCTGTGCTACCACTGTCCACTATGACTTTGCATACCCTATCTTTGGTTTTGCAAGCAGTCCGAAACAGACTATTCCTTTGGGGTGGGTTCTCTGCCTCCTTCTCTGGCTTCAAGATAAATTTCCTCATCATCAAGGATCTTCCGCCCTCAACATCTTCTCCATCAACATTTCGTCTTTGTGCTTCGACAATGTGAGTTTCACCACCTTATTTCTTTTTGTCTGGACATTCATAAGATTTATGTCCATTTTTCTCACAGACAAAAAATTTCACTTCACCTCCTCAGCCTCTTCCTCTTCCTCTAGCTCAAGGAAAAGTATTTTTATCAGCATAATACCCTCTCTATGAGATTCCTCCTCTCTCATGCTGATTTTGAGGTTTCTTCCCCTTTTCTTGAGGTCTCTAAGTTCTGTCTTGGGCAACTACTTTGCCTCTAGCTTGACTTCTTCCTCGGCCTATTTGACCTTAATTTTGGCTCAACTTCTCTACAGCTTTCATAGCCATCTGATAAGCATATTCTACTATCCGAATGATCATCATGCTTATCTCATCTTGGATGTCATATCTTAGACCATTCATGTACCTGGAAACCTTTTCATCATCTCTCTCCCGATGACCCGCTTTGATGTATAGCTTGTAGAATTATTTAGTGTACTCCTTCACTGACATTAGCTTCTGTCTCAAATTCTTCATCCTCCGAAACAGAGTAATTTGATAATCCTTGGGGATGAATTTGGTTTTCATCTTCGCAACCATTCTATCCCAACTTTTGATTTTCTTCTTGCCTTTGCAATGTCTGTCAGCCTGTAGTTCATCCCACCATAATGATGCATGCCCTTTAAGCCTTGTGACAATATGTTTGACTTTTCTATCTTCCTCGACATCCTCATAGTCGAATTATTTATCCAGAGCTCTAATCCAGTCTAGAAGCTCTTCAACATCTAGGTTTCCCTCATACATGGGAATTTCCATTTTTGCCCTGGCACCTATCCTTGCGACAACCCTGAATAGGCATTCGTCTATAGAATCTTCGACTACGAATTCTTCTCCATGTCCAGCTTCATTTTCGCTATCAGCCTCACTGATATCCCCAGTGTCGACTGTGCGCCTCTGTGCTGTCTCCATGGCATCAAGCCTGGCATGTAATTCGCGCATTTCCCTTTCCACTGCTGCATCAAGCATTGGTCTATCTCTTCTTCTCGGTGGCATGGCTGAGAAATGTTCCTCATTTCTCTGCTACAGAAAGAAAAGAAATTTTCTAGGCTCTGATACAAAACTTGTCGCAGAACCCTAAACCCTCAGGTCAAGGGTCCTGACAGGATCATTCTAATCTGCCCTTGAGTCTAATTTACTCTTTGATTTCCCCTCGGGGAAGATCCCATACACTCACAGTGTATCCACAGGTCCTTATGAATTGGGCCTGCATGAACAAACACCAGGTGCCAAACCAAATCTCCTTAATCATAATAGAGTGGTGCCCTTTACTAAATCGGGGCTTCAGGTTTCACGATTTTGTGATTGTTGAGGGTTCCTATATCTACAACTTCTGAACTCGCAACTTCGGGACCTTCGTTCCACCGGGCTCAACTCCTGGTCATCGGGATCCCCGAAATGATGAAATGATCTGACGAATTGTGAAAATCATGATCAACATGGATCTTACCTCCCGAATGATGGATTCATCCAACACTTATCCTTCTTGCAGCTTCACTGGAATCCCACGGTCCTCGCGGTTTCATGAATTCTCCACAGAGAATTCCGACCGCTCGTTGCTCCTGGACAACTTCCATGAAATGAACCAGTGTTCTTCTATGGGAACTTAACTTATGTTAGATGACTTCGACCCTCGTCTCCCTTTGAAGTAGTTCAACCTTCGTCCTCATTTGAAATGATCAAAGGTGTTAACTCTCCTGAGATTTCTCCGACAACTTCAAGCCTCGAAAGAACTCCTGCATGCACTCCTTGTGGAAACCTTTCGAATACTTATGGGTATTCAACCTCTTGACTCTGTACACTCTCTGCAACAATAGTCCTCAAAACCCTTCCCTTAGTTGATAACTCCTAAGCTTTCAACCAGCCTGCGCACACCTTGCATGGCTTATGTGCCTCACTTGCACTTCTCTTGAAATGAGAACAATGGTATCCCTCCTGAGCTTTTAGAGATAAACTCTGAACCTTCATCAACGCACTCCTTATAGACGTTTCACTGCATTCCTTGCAGGAAATTTTCTCACTCAGGATGAGAAACAATTGAAACTCATTCTCTCTCTCTCAGAATTCAAACATTCAACATGAAATCATACATACACACAGAATTCAAGAAAATGAATAACCAGAGAGAATAAACAACTGTAAGCATACCATTCACCATGTAAATATAGAAAACATCATACCACCATGAAATCTGATTCAAAGCTTCACATATTAATTCAAAGCTCCTGTACATGGACTTCTTCTCTACAACTCTCTCTCTTTTCTTCTCTATGCTAATGTGTTAATGATAATATTACAATGATACAAGAATGAGGGTGTCTATATATGTTTTCCCTCCTACTCTCTAAACTGTCTAATCTTATTAATTCAAACCTACCTACTTTCATTAACTGGCTTAAATACCTTAATACAAAAGATAGACGAGAGGATTTCCCCAGGTCTATTTACAATCTCCAAAGTATAAATGCGAGTACATTCCTCTTAACTATTACATTAATGACTTTGTTTCAAAATTCGAAACGGGTCTTTATGAAAACCTGCTCTTTTCTTCCTCCACGCGTCCAACTATTTCTTTGGCTTAGTTGTGCACTTTGGGATTTGCATGATGCTCCTACATCACTTGACCGCTGACTGGGAATTCAGGCCACACGAGACCCTGATGAAAGAGGCAAGAAGGGAAGGTGTAGTCGACAGAGGGAAGAACATGCTTGAAAAGAGTGCAGAGATGGGAAGTGAATCTCGAGGATTCAAGGAAGAATGGAAAAACTAAACATTTTGGAAACATGAAATAGTAGAGAAGGTTATGATACAAGTTGATAAGCGAGGCTAGTCCTCCTTGCTTGGTATCGTATAAACCATTGCTAGGATCCTATGGGAAGAGGATAGTAACCTCTGTCCCTATTGTGGCTAAGAGAGAATAAAAGTTTATGTTTCAGAGAATCGTGGTCTAGCTTGGGGGTGGCTAGTGGTAAATCCCTTTGGAGTGATTAAGCTTACAGCTTGGTGGAAACATGAAACCCTTCCAGTAGTCGCTTCACATTGTCTGATTCTGATAAGTCTTTTCTCGACCTTAATT
>SNQJ01S0196101.1:0-30666 GCA_010110895.2 Picea sitchensis
ATTTGTGGTGTAGGATGGTCTATTTGGTGAGTATTAACATTATTTTTGTGATGTAGGATGGTGCACAACTGGTGCTGATCATTATGAGCCATTGATTTCCTGTGCAGCCCCAGTAGCCTCACAAGATAAAGCTGCAATTTTTTTGTGATCAATGAATGTTGAGATTCATATATCAATTTTGCAGGAAGAGAATGAGTATCCAAAAGATTGTCCGCAAATTTTTTTACAGGAACGATTTTCTTTGGTTGAAGCAATCCCATTTATTCATTTGTTGATGTGGAGAGTTGTTTTCATCCATGGAGAGTGTTTCTTTCTTCTTCGTCCTTTTTGAGCTCTCTGCCTCGTGAGACCCTGTGTATCTAAATCAGATTTTCTTATTCTTTCCACAATTATTTTGATAGCATCCACATTGTTATACTCTTCAGGATTGAAAAGTGGTATAGGTTTTCCATTATGGATTCTTTCCAAAATTATGGAATGGCCTATTTCCCTGAGCACATAAAAAAAGGGTTAATCATGGAACACAAATAATCTTATTTTTTCCCCATAAATCAAGAACTCCAATTGCAGAGAGGTGTTAGGTCAAGTAATCTTTGCAATCCTTCTTTTATTTAATTAATTTCCACAGTCCAATCGTCATCAAGATTTCACATTTTTGTTGTCATGTTCAACGCCATCTTCGTTGTCCATGTTCAAAGGTGACACGAGGCTCGTTGTATTTTCACAACTACATACATGCAACAACAATTTTCAATTGGAAGAATTAACTAGTGAAACTGGTGAAGAATAAGCAGTCTCAACAGCAAATAATAAGCAAAAAAATAAATAAAAATTACTAGTGAATTAGCCAGAAAACAGTTATAGATTTTAGAAATACCTAGTGGTGAAGCTGCATCATAGAGTTTAGAAATACCTTGTGTTGAAGTTGCATCAATTAACAACTATTATATGGGTAGTTGAGGATCTATGGTTCAACGTTTCGGTCTCCTATGGATTTATCTATCTGGGCCACTCATCCAAGAAATGACGTAGAGGCAGCTCTTTCGGCTCTCGCACGGCTTCCTACACACTCTCATAATCGATACTCATAAATCAATGTTGATGTTGTTGTTGTTGCTTGTCATGGGGGTTCATGTGGATATTGGAAAGTTGGTTTCCCTCAATCACAATGTCGAGGTTTTCGTCGAGATGGGGCCGAGAAGGATCCTTAGTTGTGGAACCCCCAAAAAATATCCGATGTACACATAATTGTAAATTTTTACTCCTCCCATAGATCCTGTAACAATACTTGCAAAGATGAAAACCAGACTCAAAAAAGAAACATGTATGAACATTGATTTCTTTTATAGTTCATTAACATGTTTATTTGCTTCATAATTTTTTTAATAAAACACATAATATGTAATATATCTATGAATGAATTTATGTGAACATAAAATGCATACAATAGAGTACGAAAGGGCTTGATCATCCAGCGAGCTGGTTGGCTAGATGGCTACTCTGTGCCTTCTACCCTATATATTGAAAGATGATTTTAAAGGTAAAGCATGTTGCGATAACTTCTATAAAGATTAATTATCAGCTTTCGTCGAAATTCTATTCCTCCATTGTTATTTTCTTCATTGATTTCATAGCTTCTATAAAGAGTAATTATTGACTTTCGTCCAAATTCTATTCCTCCATTGTTATTTTAGCCATTGATTCCCTAGAAAAAATCCTGTACAACCTCAACCAACATACTAGGAATCAAAGAACAAGAAGGATGGACTGCAAAAATAAGTTGAGGACAAAACCACTAGTGGACCAATATTTCCCATGGCAATGCAGTTCAAAATTAAATTTAAACTTGAGACCTGTGTCTCAAAAAAAGAAATCTTCTAGGAATCAAACACAATACAACGTGTGTTTCAACTAAAGTATGATGGAAATCAAACCCAATGCCTTTGCTTTAGAAAATCTAAAGTAATGCAATTCAATGTTGTATGCACAACTAGAAAAACCTTTGTAAAGGTCAGATAAGCCCTCAATCAACATTAAAGGTACCAAATAACATTAAAGATCCTTAGTGACAATGCGGAGGTTTTGGCTGAGAAGGGTCCTTAGCTGTGGACTAGAGCTATACTGCAACAAGGAATCATTATTGTTGGTTTTCAACTATGGGATATAAGGCATTGTCACCTTGGACGTTGCCATGAATCACCATTGATTGATGATCATGCTGTTGCGGGAAGCTTTAGAAAACAAAATGTGCTCATACATTTCTCCACCTTCCATCCCGTTCACATACCTAAAAAGAGGCCCAGAATTGTAATTAGAGTAATTAGAATTACACATACCGAAAAAGAGGCCCAAAACTGTAATTAGAGTAATTAGAATTACTCTAGGTCGTAGACATGAAGAAAAGAATAGAAGTTGCTTAAACGAAGAAAGAATTACTTACAATAGGTTCAAAAACATAATGCTACAAAAAAGAAATAGAGGCGGTGAAGTGGAGAAATATGGCCATGCAGACAACCACGATGTGCCATCGACTGCAACAAAGATTACTATAGAGACAATGCACTGACAGGAGGATACTAATGAACCATCTAAACTGATAGATGATCCTATGTTTGTATTTATGAACGACCACCTGGTTCCTATGTTTGCATTTATGCACCGTCGACCTCCCTATATTTTCCCTATGTTTTTGTTTATGAACAACGACCATGTCTGCAATAAGAGGTTCATTTTATCTCCAATGGGATGGTTGATTTTTTTTTTTTTAAATAATTAAAAAAAATAAAAATAAAACATTTCTAAAGTGTGACATTAGAAAAAACACACAATGTTTTTGGTCAATGCCTAATTACAGTGAAGAGTTTCGCATAGTCCAAATGCCCCAAAGCACCAGAAAGGGAATATCTCGAAAATCCTTCAGTTCTTTCCTATAAAACCATATAGGAAAACAATATTTTAAAGTAGGACTCCTCCACAAGGAGCGAAGATCAGTCTCAACTTCAATTTAAATCCAAATTTGATTTGATAAGTATAGGAACAATGTAAGAATAGATGAGTATTGGCCTCGTCGACTAACGACAGAATACTTCCGGTGGGCATAAACAAATAATCCATCTCACTCCTCAAAATCGATTGAAAAAGATGCTTAAGATGGACTATATTGCTAATCCTATTTTTATTCCACTAAAAATTATTTCCAAAGCTCCCCGAATGTTGAATCAACGTAAGTAACATCAACATGTATGATATCGATTGGAAAAAAGCTAATTTATTCTGTTGAAAGGCTTATGAATATCCCAGACGGTTCATTAGTCCTTCAAAGCCAACTTCTGTCAACCCGAGATTTTCCACGAGGATTATGGGCATGCTTTTGTTGGTTGCAGAAGAGGATCATGTGCATACATGTATGCTGGTTAGAACTTATGTTCGGTAAAAAATTATGACATAATTCCTTAATGTTAAAGAATTTGGTCAACATTTATGACATAATTCCTTAATGTTAAAGGATTGGAGGTTTTCTTTGAGTGCGTCAAACTCATAATTAGGACTGTGCAACTACTGCTTCATCTGCTTAGCCAAGTCTCCCTCATCTGAGCTAGCCTAATGAGTGTTGATTAAGTCCCATTCAAAGTAAATGAGTATCAGTCACTGGTCTAAGAGCATGAGTGGGATCAACCTTTCGGAAGATCTAGCTATTGTGTCTCTTGGAGAAGTTGCTAGTACCGAGATCAGTTGAGTAGGTGCGTAAGCATATCATTTAGTAGTACTTCGTGGTTTCCGTGTTTTCTCCCTTTGATATCAGGCATTAATTAAGCAAGCTCAAAATCCAAATGCCTCTATTCCAAGTGCACTTCACAATTGTCCACATGCCCTAGCGGATCAGAAGTACCGTTGAATTGTTCCCAGAACTAAAAAAAGACCTGCAGTTAGGCAAGACCTTCCTTCTGACGCTGACTCTAAGGAATAAGACTGAAGGTAACATTTCCCAGCAGTGTCCAACTGATTGCCTACTATTTTAATCGTTGTTGGCTATCCTTCTATTACTGCATAACAACAGAGACATCATTATTACCACATCCCTTTTACGGCAGGGACATCGCTACTAATGTAGCACTTGTTATTATTGTGATCTTGTGGATTTTATTTTTTGTTTCTTTGACCATGAATGAAGGAGAAAATTGATAACTTTTGAAATATTTTCTTAATTGTTGCGTATTATTATTATTGTAATCTTATGACCTTGTTTTTTTAATTTTTGTGACAATGAATGAATGGATACCCAGGGAAATATTTTATGGATTCAATTTTTAGCATTTTTGGCAATGAATGGATACATGAACTTGGAAGAAAATAATTAAAGGGCACCATGATCAACATACTTTCAATAGTGTGGGAGGCCTCATACCCGTAATGAATTAAACATTAAGTATCTAAATGGTTGTTTATTAGTCCCTGTCGAAGGCCTTGGACTATAGTAATGAGTTTGCCTTTTGACTCTGTATTAGTTTATTGTTGACTTTAAATTTGTGTGCTATATTCAATGTGTAACATAGGAAATTAATATATGTATTTTTTTAAATAATAAAAAAATATATTTTTCTAAAATTTAATTGGCTAATATTTTTGATGTCTTATTGTACGCTTCACGTCATTCAATGTATAAAATTGATTACACAATTAATGGATTTTCTAGTTTGACAAAGATTTTAGGTACATAAATGTTGAATGATAAAGTAATATAAACAATAAGTTATTGTGAATAAAGTGTTATTCACACATACTCATTTCAAGCTTCACATATTTCAAAATTTAAAATTAATTGCCAAAGCCATTCTATCCTGTTGTTGATATCTTCCTTCGTATGAAATGGATTTGGTGTGTGTGGACAACTTCCACCTAACAAGCCATTGAATGAAGAGACAATCTTCTACAATCCTCTCACTTCTACCAGTCACTATCATCAGTGGGACATTAATGGACTTCAGGGATGGTGGGATAGTTCATTGTATTAAATTCTCTAATAAAGCTAGAAACAAGACCTTTAGTCGAACCTTAAATCCTTTTCCAGGAGGCCTGCTTTAGGCAATGGTCTACCCTTCTTCTTCCTCAGTCGTGGCGGAATTTATTTTCATGAGTGTCATGTCATTCTTTCTTTCATTGTTGTCTAGACTTGAGCAATATAATTATTTAACTTTAAAGCCTTAATTGTGTTAATCCATTCAAATCCTTTGGAATAAGTCCATTTGGGTCAGTTTTCAAAGCTTCTTTATCAATTTCAAAGCATTTTTTGTGATTCAAGCTTTGATTAAGGCATATTTGTTTAATCAATAGTTTGTGATTCAAGTAGTGACTGGGGTATCTATTCAATCAAAGCACATGCACATGGATTAGTCCCCATAGAATATTTTTAACGCAGGGAGCGAATCCGCTAACTGGTCATCATCATTGCAAGCACTTTGACTAGGCATTGTTTGAATTTTAAAAAAAATGTTGTTTTAACATGTGCAAAACCTATAGTATTGTTTTCTAGAACATCTCTATATAAATCTTAAACAACTTTAGATAGATTCAAATAGTGTAGCCATATGTGAGATCCTTAAAATTGTTTTTGAGGTATTTAACGAAAAGGAGGAAAACCACATATTACTATTTAGTCAAGTTTAAGCTATCTTAACTGAATTGTTTGGTAGAATCCTCTGTGAAATGGGTGGTTAGACGGATAAAACTTGTTTCATTTGAAATAAAAAATAATGAGAAAACTTTTTAAAAATAATGAAAAAGGTTTTTCCAATCATTAAAGACAAAACCTGATGCTTGAGTTAGAAGCTTAGCCAACAAACAATATTTCTTATTTAATCAATTCCTAGATTTAGTCATAATGGAATGAATCATGCCTCTTCTGGTGGAAAATAAACCCTTTATTCTTGCTAGTGGAATGCCTTTTCCCCATAAATTGAGAGGTTGATATGGATGATAATTTCTTTTCCTAAAGAATTCAATTCAATTATAAAAATAATTGTCAATAGGTAGTCAATTATCTTACAATTATCTCACCATGATAACACTAATGAGTCTTAAACATATTTTAATAGATTTGAAATCAATGTTAATTTCTACAAATGCTATATGTTTATTTTGAAAATGAAGAAGAAAAAAAAAACTTGTAATAACACATGCTATTTCACTTTTATTTGATAATCATTCAAGTTATTGACTTAGTAGGTGTTCTTTGTTTTTTATGTAATCAATTAATTAATTATATATATATATATATATATATATATATATATTTCTTTGGTATAAGTTTAATTTGGAAGGATTTGTGTTATAGTTCTATTATGGATATATAAATAAACCAATTTTAATTTGTGTTTTTTGAAGAGTTTTGACTATGGATATCATATTATGTAATTATAAAATTGTAAATTTGAAAAGGTTTGATTATGGTGTTAGCGGCATTTCTTGTCTTGGGCCTAAGGTACCCAGGTCTGCAGGATGAACGGGAAGCACCCAAGCACAGCAGCGAAAGGATCTCTTCTCCGGTTACGAGTCAAGCGAGCGGGCAAGGTTTTACTGTCGGCAGCCGAGATCCATCCACGAAGCAGATCAACGGTCATCGGGGTTTCGGGGTTGCCAAGTTACCCGATATATAGCGTAAGAGAAAGTGTCTATATTTTAAAGCTAAGTCTGGGTCGTCCGATCCATTGACGCGTGGCGCAAGATCTGGTCACATCGGCATATCGACATTTGAGAGTTCGAGGGGTAAAAGTCCCTCGTCATTTCACATCTCGAAACCCCGAACCCTGAAATGTTGATAAGCAATCTTCAAAGCCGAGCTCACGGTCTTAGCGCCAGGTCACATCAAGCGAGCCTGCAAATGGGGGCAGCCCCCTTTATAATAACGTACTATTTGGGTTGTTCATCTAAAGGACGCGCGACGCACATCCGTGTCACGTCGGCATTCGAGAGTTCGAGGGGCAAGCGCTCCTCGTCACTTCACTTCTCGAAACCCCGAACCCCGAAATGCCGATAGGGCCCAGAATCAGGCCCATGGTTTTGGCGCCTGGTCGTAAGGGAACAAGCCTAGAGGAGGGGCGCTAATGTTTATCATTTGGCCACTTGGGTCCCAAAGCGTCAGATTGAGTTTGGGAGGGGGAACTGGCGTATTCTCCATAATGCCAGGTTCGGCGTGATCTAAATCCTGATACCTGCCTGAAACAAATGAAGAAGAGGAAGGGTGGTTGAAACCTTGCCTCTACTTATTAATTGCAAAGTATGGATGTACCGGCAAGTGGATTTTGTTGAAGGTTCTACGTATCGCTGATTGCCTCACTTATTAATTGCAAAGTATGGAGGGTCTGGCAAGTGGTTTGTTCGAAGGAGTTCTGTGTACTGATTATCCAAAGAAGCCAGGCCGAAGCCCTCGATTAGACAGAGAAGTCTACACACGCCATTTTGGCCTTTGATGTTTCGGCTACCTCCCCTGTAGAAGAACAATCTGAAATCTGATGGTGTCTGTCATAGGTGCACGATCATCCTGATTCTGCATGGGAAGGCTGTCAGAAGACATGCAGACGCAATGTTTTTAATGCAATGTCTTGTTTTTGCTGTTGTGCTTGTTTTTGAGAATATGTAGGCGTTTTCGCCATTTTGAAAAGGGTCGATGGTTGAGCTAGGCTCCCGATTGTAAAGTTTTGTTGCAGCGCTGGTCGCTCTGGTTAATGTATAATGCATTTGAGACTTCTTACTTTATGGATGTTAGCCTCTTTTTCCATCTCTTTGTTTACTGTGGTTAGAACAACTCGAAATTGGAGGATTCAGTCGAGTTGCGTTGTTGTAGGATGATGTAGGTTGGATCACTACAACAGTCGCAACGTTTCTAATTAGTTCTTGTGTTTTCTCAATGCTGGAATGGCTTGGAATTGGAGGATCCAGTCGAGTCATCCCTCAGCTCCTTGAAACTCTGGACCAAGAGGATCTTGGCTTCTGATTTTTTCTTCCTCAAGCTTCCGAAGGCCTGTTGCCTGAGGCAGTTTTTCTCACCCTTCTCACAAGTCTTCCATCTACCACCCTTTAAGCAACCTACTGATGGAAGTTGGATCAAGACCTCCCTTGCTTTCTACATACCAGACCCTGGTTCCTGTGTCAATGTTGCTTTCCTGGGTCTCTTTCCATTCAACCACCCCCATTTATTAAATCGTGACAATAAAAACTGATGGGTGTTGGGCTCTGCTCCTGCAAGCAATCCGGGGGTGACTTCCGACGCTAACATATGGAAGATTATGTGATAATATTGTTTGATATGAAAACTTTATGTAGATAAATAAAATTTTGAACCTCTTGGTGGAATCATAATTTTGATAGGATAAATTGATGAGAAATGGTGAGCCTTTTAGACAAGTTGTCAATAGTTACTAAATTTGTTTCACAACATTGCGAAATCTAAATTCAATTAATGTCATTGGGGAATTAAAATTACAGAAAATATTTATGCTTGCAACCTTAAGCAAAGTGGGCAAAGAACCTCCTTAGCAATCTTGTGCAAAGATTGTCTTACTCAATTCACATCCTTACAAATGTAAATTAAGTTGACAATGATGAACTATGGTGTAAACATATGAAAATGTGTAAATAAATTATTTACTTGATGTTAATTGATTATTTAGGCTTGTAGTTTAAAAGAGAAAAAAATAATTTGACACTGGTGTTACACATTTAACATTTCACTTATTTACTTACTAAGTTTTACTCCACATTGAACATTTACTATTTAAATACTAAATTTTAGTCGACATTAAAAATTTACTAAGCTTTACTTCACATTGAACAATTTACCTTCTTGCATATTTTTACAAAGTTTTATCCTAAATGTTTTTAGTCCAAACACTTTAAATTGCTTCCCACATATGCTAATCTTCCCATTGAACATTTCAATTATTTGCTTCTAACATATGCTAACCTCCCCATTGAACATTTCACTCACTTACTAAGTTTTACTTTAAATTGAATACTTTGCATTTTTGCTTGTTTTTAACAAAGTTGCATAAACATTAATGTTATTCTTCTTTATTATATGTATTTTTTAATTATTATCTTTTGATAAAACTATTCATTACTTGTGCATTTAGTTATATTAAGTTTTATTGATCAACATATATTTCTCAACTAACTTGGCAGGGATTGCGTTGCCATGCAACCCTTGTATTATTATAGTTTATACAAACTTCTATAAAAAATGTAGCTTACGACAAAACCCTATTTCTCATGTTTCTAGTCCCAAAGTTGAATTACTTTGTGTCTTTCAACCATGCTCATGATTATTATGTAAGGGAGAAACCATGAAAAATCTCCTCATTATTATGTAAGGGAGAAACTAAGGAAAATTTGTTAAGAGTGATAGAACCTACCCACAATATTGAATCCATCAAAGCATTGAAGTAATATGATGGAAAGATCAGGAAAACAACCAGATATATAATTAAAGAAGCTAAACTATTGTATTATGTCCACTTTTGCTCTAAGTACTTCAAGTTTGCATCGATGCTTAGTAATGTTACTGAGAGCGTTGCAAAATGTATTCGCATTTGTTCCATGCAGGTGGAAACACTGTTTAAGGAGTGGGCTAACTCGAGAGAAATATTCCCTCCCAAGTTACTTTTCCGACACATTTTTCGGCGGTGCAATTTTAAATTTCCGGCCAATCTGGAAGTTTGATCGATTTTCTGAACATTTGGGTTGGTTTAAAATGAGGCAAAACCCTTGGGGTAAGGTTATGAAATGCATGGAACTTTGATCCATGCCAAACTCAGTCTACCTCTAAAAATCTAGTTGGATTCGGATCCATTTTTTGGCCTAAAAAGAAGGAAGATTGCTCCCGAGTTAGCTGACTCTATTGTTTAATGGTTTAAGGCATACACAACATCATTGATGGTGATATTATCAAGAAGATCACATCGCACCACACCACAACCAATTGAAATTATATTTTCATTTATTTGATGCATATTTCAGATTCTGCTTTGTAACATTTCCTTTTAAAAAATATTTGGACATGTATTTTGCAACAAGTTGGCCTTTTTTAAGTTATAATTACTCCATCCATCCCACAGGCCCATCCTATTTGTTCTCAGATGGAGGTAATGATTTTGGCCCCAATATTATTCATATTATAACATTTACTTTTTAAAAATATTTGAACATGTATTTTGCGACAAGTTGGCCTTTTTTAAATTATAATTACTCCATCCATCCCACATGCCCATCCTATTTGTCCTCAGATGGAGGTAATGATTTTGGCCCCAATATTATTCATATTATAAGCGTATCTAAAGAACATTTTTTTTAGAGTTTTTTTTTAAAGAAACATACATGAAATTATATGATTATATAATTTTTTTAATTAATTAAATTGGAAACAATAAATAAAATAATTATTATTAAAATTAAATAAATTTGTTAACCTGTAAATTGAAAAAAAAAAAACATTACTCATAGTGTATGATAATAATAATAATAATAATTTATTTTTAAGGTTACTACCAAGTCACATTAAATTGGTGTATGAGACCTCTTTGTTTGTGGGATAAGGGACCCCTCTCCGTCTACAAAAGTATACAAAAGTCTACAAAAGTATACATACCCTACCCCCCTCTGAATTTTAACTTGTGACCTCTTAAGAGAAAACACATAGCTAAAAGTAATAATCATTATAATCATATAACTGAAAGTAATAATCATTACTCATATTCCATATATACTATATAGATGTTAAAAAGTAATGAAAATAATCCAAATAATATTATAACAAAAAAATTTGAAAAGTAATGAAAATAATCCAAATGATATTATAACAAAATTTGAAAACCTTGAGCTCCCCTTTATATAAATACAATAATGGACATCAAGATATAACCAAATACCATTTGTCATGTGTTTGAAAGATGATACATGGACCTTGAACCGTAAGTTGGAAAATTCTTTTTTTTTTAATATAAAACTCTGGATAAAAACCATATGGCTATCTCTCCATCTCTTCCACCTCGGGCGTCATTTCTAGATTTATCATACTATGAACCATTTATCTTGTCCCAATGCTTTTATCCAGGTGTAACCCAATTCCTGCATGCAACATAATAACTCTACCAACTGTCCCAAATAATATTTCTAGCTCTGGTTAGCCATGGCATGTGGCCTGTTATTAGGTTGGTTGAGGTTATTAGGATAAAATTGACTTGTGTTGTTGGGTCGTTAGCGATGAGTACAAGGATGAAGTTTCTCTTATGAAGGGATTATGAAAAATGCCCGTCAAAGCGTGGTCCTATACCTAAAGTTTATAGTGTGTAGTTGGTACACGACCTTATCTGCTCCCCTCATAAACACTCAAGTAAAAGGTGGAGCATCCCTGGGTCAACCTCATGTTCATATGTTACTTTAACTACTATAGCATGAGCGAATGATGAACTACATGGGACGACTGTTTTTTCTGCAAAATTCAAATTTATTGAGAAGATTAAAAAACTGCATAGGAGGCCATGTTAGTGTTGTCGTCCTAAACTAATTTGATGCATGGAGGATGAACGTTGGCAACGAATTTGCATCTGCTAGTAGCACTAGTAAACTCATGCTAATATTAATGATTTTAGCTAACAACAAGACTTTCAATGGGACCAAATAAATAACTAATATTTATGATTTTTTATTAATTCATAGTTACTAGTCTCTCTCTATATAAAGGAAGTTAAAAATATCTTTTACTAAGCATTTGCTCTTATCTCCTTAGGCTGGCATTAATGGCTTCCCATTCATCATCTGAATAGGCAGGAAGGAACCCACTGAACACGAAGGAGGGAAATAAGGAATTGGGAATTCATGGTTGGCACGAGGACATGATTTATGAATCATTATGGCTTGCTTGGAAACAACGGCAAATAAAGGTGGGCAATTCGATTCCTAGCATCAACAGTGGCAAGAGAAGCAGAGGTAAGTGGTGGCATGTTTATTAATGCATGACACCACCCCTATAATAACCGTTAATGCATACAACCACCCCTACAATAATGCTTTGAAGTTGAAAGCCAATAACATGACAAGAAAATGCAGTTTTTCATTTATTTAAAAATAAAAAAATTATGGAAAATTTTTAAGTCAAACACAAAACTAATGATTGGTCAATGACCAACTCATTGTTATAGTCCGACCTTTGGTAAGGACTAATAAAAGAATATGTTATCAATGAGGAATATAAACATAATGAAAAACCTTTTATTGAGCACATAGATACCAAGTTTCCAAAAGGGTAAAAGTGGAAAAACATGTTTACATTGAAGCATAAGATAATGTTGCTTACTCTCAATGCATTAAAATGCAACATCTATAGAGTTGTATGGCTAAGTAGCATGTGAAACCTTTGCAAGCAACACTAAAATAATTGAAAGGATAGAGCCTTATTGAATACCTAGACATAAGCCATAATTTTGACATGAAATAAACTAGTGTAGAAACAAAAAGATAATGTAAAATAAGTTTATTGATGCTCTAAATTGGAGAGATTAGGATCCAAAATCTTGAGAGATGGTTTTAAGTTTGTAAGAATTCGAGACATCAAATGCAGCCAGCGGACATGCACAAATTCAAAAAGTAAGTGCGGGCATCCTCGTCGTTGTTACAGGAGGGTTGCAACAATCCCACGTGGATCATCCAAACATAAATATTTCGTTAAGACTTCTACCATTGACAGCGCATCTGGTGTAGTGGTATCATAGTACCCTCCCACGGTTCTGACCAGGGTTCGATTCCCTGGATGCGCAAGTTATGATTTTATCCTTTTTAAACTGAGAACAGAAAACTTCAATTTTATTTTATCCTTTTTAAACTGAGAACAGAAAACTTCAATTTTACTTGCTAATGCGTTAACATAAACAAAGGAAATAAATATTTCTTGGCTGTGCATAACTATCAACAAACAACCAAAATGAACGTGAATCTAATTCATTTCATTGGAGAAGTTTGCCTTTTTATCAATAATATTCTCAATTTATTTATTTTTGTCCGGCACACAAAGAAGAGAGAAAATAAGAGCAAAATTGGTTAAAGGGGCAAAGAAGAGAGAAAATAAGAGCAAAATTGGTTAAAGGGGCAACTAAAAAGAAAACTAGAGTAATACTAATCAAGGAGCAACTGAAAGGAAAACCGGAGTAATACTAATTAAGGGTGTTGTGGTTTCAATGGATGCGCAAGTTATGATTTTATCCTTTTTAAACTGAGAACAGAAAACTTCAATTTTATTTTATCCTTTTTAAACTGAGAACAGAAAACTTCAATTTTACTTGCTAATGCGTTAACATAAACAAAGGAAATAAATATTTCTTGGCTGTGCATAACTATCAACAAACAACCAAAATGAACGTGAATCTAATTCATTTCATTGGAGAAGTTTGCCTTTTTATCAATAATATTCTCAATTTATTTATTTTTGTCCGGCACACAAAGAAGAGAGAAAATAAGAGCAAAATTGGTTAAAGGGGCAAAGAAGAGAGAAAATAAGAGCAAAATTGGTTAAAGGGGCAACTAAAAAGAAAACTAGAGTAATACTAATCAAGGAGCAACTGAAAGGAAAACCGGAGTAATACTAATTAAGGGTGTTGTGGTTTCAATGGTGTAGTTATCACATCAGTATCAGTGGAAATCGTAAACATATTTGGGAGATTACTGATGAACTTGGGCAAGTACATACTCGTCAGATGGAACTAAAAGCAGAGGCCACTAAATATTCAAAAGTTTCTTTGAGGCGCATGATCAATCCTTTGTAAATGAACAGGTCTTAACAACGGGTCTCTTTCTCTGAATGGTAAACGAGGAGGACATCAGACTGTTGGAAAGACCTTGCACACTGGTTGAATTAAAGGAGGTGCTAAAACTTTTTAGAAAAGATAAAATTCTCGGACCTGATGATTGGACTGTTGAGTTCTTTATTTACTTTTTTGACCTGGTAGGGGGAGATCTGATGTAGATGGTAGAGGAGTCCAGCGTCAGAGGTAAAGTGGTTGGGGGCCTTAATTCAAAATTCCTAGCCCTTATACCAAAAATAAATAAGCCAACATCTTTCAAAGATTTAAGACCAATTTCATTATGCAACCTATGCTATAAGATAATTTCGAAGATTATTGCCAACAAGATCAAACCTATTCTCTCGATCTCTGTCTGAAGAGAAAATGGGTTTTCTTAAAGGAAGACAAATACAAGACGCCATAGGAACGACACAAGAATGCCTGCATAGCATTAAAATGAAAAAATTGAAGGCCCTAGTTCTAAAACTTGATCTGAAGAAAGCCTATGATTGCATAAGTTGGGACAATCTAACACTGATTTTAATTCAAACAGGATTTGGCATTCAAACTACAAATTGGATTATGAGTTGTGTCAGTTCCTCGACATTTGTTGTTCTACTTAATGGGGAGACTACTTCCTTTTTCAGAAGTGGCAGAGGTTGGCGTCAAGGGTGTCCATTACCCCCTCTACTTTTTATTTTGGTAATGGAGGGCCTCAGTCTGCTTCTTAAGAAAAACCAACAAGAAGGAAAGCTGATGTGAGTGAAGGTATCCAGAGTAGTCAAAATACTCCATCTCTTTTTTGTGGACGACGTCTTAATCATGACTAGAGCTTCTCAGAAGGAATGGCAGGAGCTAGACAGTCTCATTAAATTATTTTGTAAAGCTTCGAGATTACAGGTGAACGCGACAAAATCCACTGTACTATATGCTAGTTTAATTGAGGAGGAAATAAGTGTTTTCAAGGAATTTCTCCCGTATAATTCTGTTGATCTCTCGGTAGGATTCAAATATCTTGGATATTTTCTCGAGACGGGTTTGTAAAAAGGGGAAGATTGGAGATGGTTACTCGCTAAAATGGGAAAAAAATAGGACATTGGTGCAAAATGTGGCTGTGACTGGGTGGTCATTACATTTTATTAAAATCGGTCCTAGAAAGTCAACCAGTTTACTGGATGTCCTTGGCGGCTATACTTGTCTCAGTCCTCAACAAGATAAGGAAAACTATGTTCAGTTTCCTTTGGAAGGGAAGTAGTGATAAATTTCATTACCATCTCTGCATATGGGAGACTTTAGTAAAACCAAAGAACCTTGACGGGTGGGGAATTCAAAACATTTATCACTTCAACAAAGCTCTAGCAACAAACACTTTATGGCTAGTGTTAACTAAGGATGGTATCTGGAATAGAGTGATTAAAGATAAGTATCTTCCCTATGTTTCAGTAACTACTTGGCTCAGATCGATGGCCTTTCAACCTTCAACTGGCTCACAAACTTGGAAAAATCTCTTAAAATTTGTACATCTCCTTACCAAATTGGATGAGTTGGAACCTGGGATCGAGACACCATGTTCAACTTGGTAGAGATAGAATACTAGGTATGGGGGACTCTTCTTTCTGTCACAAAACCTTTTATCCATTTTAAAATAGAAAAATATTACCTTACTCTATCAAGCCAAGGGACCAATTAGGCCAGACTCCTTTTCCTCACCGTGGATAGAGAGCGATGATCTGGGGATCATGGAAGAAGTGGCATAGGAATGGGATCTTTTTCACAGAGCTCTTATGGATCAAGGGTCTATCTACATGACCGAGTAGATGAGTTGATGTGGACTGGGGGAGATAAATCATGACTTCTCTTTGTCAAAAATGTCTATAAGGCCTTAATGACAACACTTCGGACGCAACCAATCGGTGGGTGGAGGCTAAAATTCTGTAAATGGGACTTACCCTTAAAGATATAAATTTTTATTTGGTTAGCAATGGCAAACAAAATACTATCCTGGGACAACCTACAATTGAAAGGATGGGAAGGACCTAGCATTTGTCACCTGTGCAAAAAATAATCGGAGACTATGAATCATTTAATGATCCATTGCATCTTCACAAAGAAGGTGTGGGCGAGAATCCACATTGGGCTAAAGTTTAAAAAATAATGGGAAGGATACACTATAACATATTGCTATAAAATATGGCTAGAGGAGAAGATTGTCCCAACTACTCTACCTGGACTTATTTGCTGGAATATATGGTTGGAGAGAAATAAAGGAATCTTCGAGCAGGGGTCTCCTTCAATCTATTATGTGGTCACAAAGTCTCTTGGAGCACTAAAAAGGAATACAGGTCATCAAGATTTCTCTCCATTACGCTCTTGTATACCAACACGACGAGTAGGGACTACAGTGGCATGTTTTGATGGAGCAACACAATCAAATGGCCAACAGTGCGGAGCAGGGGGATTATAAAAGCATCAGATTTTTTAGCTTACAGATGGACTTTTAACTGTGGAAAAGGAATAAATACAAGGGCAAAATTATTGGGAGTTTAGGCAACATTAACCTTGACAACTCGATTGGCTTTCAGAGACATTCAGGTATTGGGAGATTCAAAAATAGTAATTGAATGGTTAAATGATAAAGGAAGTCTACATGCATGTGCATTAGAAAGTTGGAAGCACAAAATTAGGTACCTATTCAAAAACTTCAGAGAAATAATCTTTGCTCATATCTACAACGAATTCAATAGGGAGGCGGATTTACTATCCAAACAGGGTATTCAGAAGTCAGAAGGAAAAAAATCATAGTACACATGGGTTGATGGAAAAGAAGGCCCCACGATGTTCATAAACTTATATTAGCGCAACTAATAAGTCTCTGTTGTATTATTTTTGTTCTAGCATGAGATGGTGTCTAGTAAAAACTTTGTATCATGAGAGTTGAAGGACTACTTGGCAGCGTGTATGTTGCTTAGTTTTGTTATCCTTTTTAGGTATCTTTTTGGTATTTTGGGGCATAGGGATACCCCATTGATATAATGTGCTTACAACCGAGTTTTGGCTATGTCAATATATTGTAAAGACATATTTTGTAAACAAATTATATATTAATATAATTGAGCAATTTTCGATTGGAAAAAAAACTAACATGTCAAAACTTTGCAACCAACACTAAAATTATTGAAAGGATAGATCCTTACCACCTATCCTCATTGATAACCCTAAAACTTGACCTAAAAACAATGCCCCTTAAAACATACCTGCAATATCTTGACCTTTTATTTCAATTCAACAACTGCTTTACTGGCGTAGCTTTCTCAAATCCATTCCATCATCCTAGAGTGTCAGGTCAACAATATTTTGAATGAGGGAATTATAGTCAAATGTTGTGTTTGTTGCATATGGTCCTCCGCCTATGAATGCTCCGTGTTTTCAGTTAGCTGGGTCATGTTGGGCAAGTTCTTTGGACAATATTTCTATTGGATGGTTTCAGTGGGTTTGATGGACTATAACGATTCGGTGGAATGGATGGTTTAGGCAGAGCGGTGCATCATGCGTGTTGCTGTGTAGGTGCTTTGAAGTCGAATTGAGTGGATGTGTTAATGAATCCCAAGAATGTAGTGAAGCAACCAACCGAGAGATGGGAAGACAAATAGGAACCAGGATACGATATAAGGTTGGAGCGAAGAGAATTGGACCGGTCTTTCTTTTAGTAGTAATATTTAAGAAGTTAGTAGTAGTCTTTAAGCAGTAATAGTTGAGAAGTAGTAATAGATAGCAAACCCCAGAAACGAGTGCAACATTGGAGTTAGTTCTTATACGAGGTGGTCAAATTGTTTCTTGGGGCTCCTCTTTAGCAACTGAGAATTTGTATCATACAAGGCAACGTCTCTGCTGGAACCAATGGATCTGTCAGTGTTTCTATTTCTTACAGTAGGATAGAAAGGGTTTCAGGTGAAAGCATGATAAATCCTAAGAGATTGAAGGGATTTATTGAATATGGATATACTATATTATCCCATCGATTAGGGCTCTAGCCGTAATTACATAAAGAAATAATTTGTCACAGATCTGCCGGAATGGAGAGATCCTAAATGAAGGGGATGCCAGTCGAGGGTGAGAAAACAACTTGAACATAACCTTTTCACGTGTTATGTATTCTTATTTTAGCTCAGTAAGGTTATGGTCGGGTCCTTTAGCTATATTGGACTGGGACATTAACCCTTGAAGCGAGGTTACCCTTGCCCCGAATGTAAGGTTCAAGTCACAGGTCTGGTGGTGAGTGAGGCCCCATTGCTTTAAATCGTCACATAGGCCATTCTCACACCTTCCAGTGCCTGTATCCCTAGTCACACTCGTGACACCCGCCCGGGCATCCATCACATTCTGTTCAACGCATTGAACCGAACCTTCTGAACACCGCATCAAAACCACCCTTAGAGCGCTAAGGAAAGATCAATCGAGAATCCCTAAGCTTCTTATTCCTTTTACATTTACCTAGCGTCACCTTCCCTGCACTTTCTTACCCTTTTCCTTTATCTATGTAATTACACTTTAAGACTATGTGAGCTTAGAATCTTTCTATAATATAATATAGAAAGAAATAGAGAGATAACTAGTAGATTAAGAGAGGAAGAGAATACAAGACTCCTTGTTATCTTCGTCCCCCTCATATTGGGTTTTAAACCAATTTGAACCTGTACGAGTCATTGTTGTCGGCTACATAATTGATCCTACGATATTGGAATAGGATAGGTGCTCGCCCGCTTCTTTAGATCAAGTAACATCTTCTACTAATGCATGTATCCAAACACCTTGAGCTCCTAAACATACTTGGATGCTCACATAGATAATATAATGTAAGTGCCCTAAATAAGAAGAAGAATAAGGAGTTACCATTTGTCCAAGCAAGTTGTTCCAATCTGTCCAAGCAAATAGTTCAAGCAGGTTTAAGCTTTGACTAAATCTTGTTGGTCAGTGATAATCAGTTTGACCCGTACTATCGCTTGCTAGTTTTTTGACTGGATCCCTCCCGTATTGTTTCATGTTGGTAAGCATCTATTCATATATTGGGTTGGTCATCATATCGACTAAGAGTTGAGCATCCCTACTTCTTAACTGATTAGACTGAGGTGGTAATCCTCTTAACTATGGGCTGGTAAGCATTCCTCCCTCGCTAGCTGGTTGTTAGGCTGGCAAGCCTCCTCACTAGTTGGCTGGGCTAGTAAGCATCCCTACACCAGTTGTCGGGATGGTAAGCATCTACTATTGGGCTTATCATCCTTATATGCTAGCTAACCCAAGTAGTTATCATCCAAACTGGTCTAAGAAAGCATGTTGTCGAAGCTAACCTGGTCTACCCAAACCTTAGTCACTGGGTTGCGAACCTAAACCTCGTGAACCATACCATTTGAAGTTGAACCTGGTCTACCTCGGGGACTCTCGCTAGCTGGTTGTTGGGCTGGTCAACCTCCTACTGCTACTTCCTGGGACTAAGACTTTCACTGGGACTAACCTACAAGGAAGTGACCTAACCCAAGCAATAAATCACCTAATATAGGGTTTAAACCCTTCTAGCACTTATCGAAAACTCATTGAACCAATAAAACTAATGATCCAAGCAATCTCACCATCCAATAGATATTTTCGCGAGCTACCTCACCTACTAGCTGTTAAAACACTAATCATAAGTTAGTTGGATAGTTAAGTTAACCTAACTGTTATTCAGTGACATCACAGTTATGGTCTTTTGTATTCTATATGTACATCTATGTACATGATGATTTACAGAAGCATTGATGAATAGAGTATGCCTTTTCTGCCTTTGTTTATTTATCTCTATTCTTCATAGTTTCATGATTGCTTCATTTATGTACATTATGTTTCTGCTATTTTCTTCATTATGAATCTAACAATGGTATCAGAGCACATTTCTGATCTTGATGCCTGTGAGATTGTGATAGTAGTTGGGAGAGAAGGGTTAATCGTTGAACGCGTTGAGTGGGACGAAATTCACAGTGTTAGAGGTAACATGGCCATCGTGGAGGTTCGTTGTTGTTTGCTTGTATTTTTGCACTGCAGAAATATTATCTCTCTGCACGACGAAGATAAGGATGATGGACGGTTCTTGAAACGGATCCCCGCATAGCCCAGCATAATTCATGAAAAGGAACTGTAAACGGATTAGTTGCCCAATTGCTCGCCGAGGGTTTAGTTTAGAATCCGAATTTATCTAGCGGCTCATTCAACGTTGGAGGTTTTGATAAAGGGTCAAGCTTGCACGGAATCATAGAGAGCGGAGATCGACTTGGTAATACCCCAAACTTGAAAATTAATCAGAGGATCTTCATTTTTATATTGCTCATGCTCCATTATTTAAAAATCTTCTCAAAAATATAAAAGGATATATGACGTCATTTCTCAGGCATCATATGGGGAAATAGTTTTCCAAGGCATCATATGGGGAAATAGTTGAGACAGTATAAATTTATGGTTCCACTAATTTAGTCATTTTTGGTATAGAACATTACATTTTCATAAAGAACATTAAAATATAGAGGGTTAACTTTATGAAATATTTTCTAAGAGTTTTTAATTGGGAGTAATAAGTGTATGAAAGATTTTCTAAAAGTTTTTTATTTGGGAGTGATAAGTGGATTTCATTAAGTTATTAAAAAAAATAAAAAAAATAAAATAAATTATTTCAAGGGAAACTTAAAAAGTTATAAGATGCATTTTATTTGCAATATAACTTAAAGGAAGACTTTGATGTGAATTATATGGGAGTTATAAGATTGAAAATTTATATGGAGGAGTTTTCTTTATTATAATTAAATGTACATGAAGTTATAAGGGTTTATTTTCATAGAGGAGTTATAAGACCTATTGTTAAGAGTATTGGTTAGTATGATTTTTGTAATGGAATTATAAGAATGAAGTTATAAGGTAGACCCACCTGAAATTGAATAAGGGGGTTTGTCCTATGATCTTTATGTGCGTCTAAGTGTTATCGTGTAGTTTTTGGCACATTTATGCACCAGACGATCACTCCAGCAGGATACAAAATTGAATTTTGTGGCATCAACATACAAGCATCTCTCTTCCATATTCTGCATAATGGCAAGAATTGAAGAACTATTTACAGTATTGCGCACATTAATTAACTCAACTACAAAATCTACAATTGCAATAAACAAGTGCACCCTCAGTACTGTGATTACTTGTTTACAAGTAATACACAAGAAGATTGATATGTTCAAACATCAAAACAAGTTGTTGTCTGATGAGTTAAGTTTGCTTCGACACCAACAATGTGATTTTAATGACATAAAGGATGAGAATGAAGATGCTCAGTTGACTAGTAATGAAAGTCATAAACATGAAGATCAGTTAGATGAAGTCCCTATGTCAGAAAAAGTTGCGGATAAATGTATTGTTCGACCATGGGAAGAATTACGATTTAAACGAAATCGATATGGACTAGGTTATGTACAGGATGCTGACAACCTTTTTCATTTTCCTAATTATAGCGAACCTGTTTGCTTTGTGAGTGGAGGCTTTTTGAATGATGACAAGATGACAGAGCATATTGGTAAGGAACAGGTACAGGATATTGTTGATGATGATGTTGTTCCAGATCATGATAATCGATCGGATAAAGAACCCATACAGTGCAAACACTGTCACCGGTTTGGCCATGATAAGTCAAACTGTTTTGATCTTCACCCATGCAAATTTTGTGGGAAGACAAATCATCCCTCAGTAAGGTGTCAAAAGCGCAAGCGGAAACAACTTCATTTTGGATGGTTAGGGAATTGGCATTGGCATTTGGAAGCCAAATTATTGGAGCAGTCTTATCGCCGAATTTATACACAAGTACAGTCGTACTTGATTGGAGATATTTTTATAGTTGATGGACATGAATGTTTTTCAAGATTTGATGATTTAGGGTATGATCGGGGCCCCACTGATGTGGTCTTCTGAGTTGAAGATCGAGTCTTCAGACTCCGCCGGAAGATAGTTTGATATGTTGGATCTCTTCTTGGCCATACTTGCGAATGACGGTCAAAGAATTGGAACCACTTGTCCCTGACAGGGGGGAAATCTAGTTGATTCAGGTTCCAAGTTTGATTTTGAGTCGGGTTCCAATTTTGATTTAGAGCCTGTGAACAGATGATCAAGTATGCAACCTAGTTCTTGGTATGCAATCTTGTTCTTGAATATATTGTTGTTGTTATGGTTTGTGGTCAGCTTAAAACCACCAATTGAGCAGAAGACATGAATTTCTGCTTGTTACATTTTCATATTTTTAAGCCTTGAGCTCTTGTTAGTTTATGGTCAACTTAAAACCATGCCATTTAGTAGAAGAAATCAGCTTCTGCTAGACATTCGGTTTGTGGTCATCCCGAAACCACCGGATTGGTTTGTGGTCATCCTGAAACCACCAGATGAGTTTGTGGTCAACCTTAAACCACCAATTTAGTAGAAAACATCAACTTCTGCTATTTTCTTTTCAGAGTTCAAAGAGCATCTTCAACCAACCTTCTGAATATTCGCTTGACACATGTGATTGTCAAGTAGTGGCAGTTTTTCAGGCAAGAACGAACTTACGATTGAGGGGGGATGTTAAAACACTAATCATAAGTTAGTTGGATAGTTAAGTTAACCTAACTGTTATTCAGTTACATGACAGTTATGGTCTTTTGTATTATATATGTACATCTATGTACATGATGATTTACAGAAGCATTGATGAATAGAGTATGCCTTTTCTGCCTTTGTTTATTTATCTCTATTCTTCATAGTTTCGTGATTGCTTCATTTATTTACATTATGTTTCTGCTATTTTCTTCATTATGAATCTAACACTATCTCTAGGAACGAATAACCAGTACTGCTACTACTCTCACCAATTCAATTGCTATTCTCGTGAGCTACCTCACCCATTATTGCTTCTCGCTAGTTACTGGAACTACTAATGCTAATCTCCAGGTTCATCTAACTAGGGACTACTTCTTTAGGGAACATTACTTCTTTATCTAAGCGAGCATTCCGTACAATTCCATACCTATACCTACGCCTGAATCTGCTCGATCTGGATCTGCGCCTTAAGACTTTGACACTGATACTCGGTCAACGCGTGTTGCGCCTAGCTATTAAATTTGCACTTGACGAAATTGAATTAGTTCTGTATATGGTAGGGGGTGCAGATTCTTCTAGAAAGCCAACGGTTGTTATGTTTTTTCATTGTACAATTGATAGGTATTGTGCGCACACAAATATTGGATGCCAAGATGTAACTATAGAGCACCCCTACCGTGTAATGTACCCATAACAGACAGGAAATGGTGCTTTTCCGCACACCCCTGTTTATCCTACTCAATGAATGGGATTGATACCCCTAATGGGCTCTACCCTTGTAAGTTATGGAATAGGAAAAAGGAAAACTGTAACTAGCAAGGATGTGCCGGGCTCTACCTTTGACTGCGTGGGTGCCTTTGTTGCTTCTAGGTGAATCTAAGAGGATTTGGATCTGTTTCTATTGACTTTCAAAATAAAGTATATGCAAAGCAAGGTGGTAACCCTTTACTGGATATAAATATGAAGCAAAGGTGGCAGAGTAAGAAGAAAAGGTAAAGGCAAAGGCAATTGACCAAGTCTTACCATCAATGGTATGGTAGGCGCCCTCCTCTCTGGAAGTAATGGCTCTGGAAGTAATGGCAGGGAAGCTGGAACTAGAATAAATGCTAGGCAATATGGTATGGGAAGGTATAAAGAGGTGATTGGTTTGAAACAATAAGGGGCACACAATGCTTTCGATCTATAATGTAGAGTAGACGGGCAGTAAGTGTGACCTAGGCGAAGGTAGTTCCAGAGGGAAGACTTCACTTCTCTCCTAACACTATTCCCCTACTTCAATCACTAAGGTGCTATGGGGTTTTTCCTTCCTCCCCGTGTAGATATCCCTGCCTGGAGGTGTTTCTTTATTTCTTTCCTAATAAGTATTTATACCCGGACTAGTCGGATCTAGTCCTCCCTCTAGTTCTCTGTGTTTGGGCTAAGGCCTCCTTGAGTTTGGTTATAGAGGTGCATTGCAGGTTCGTTTGGGGCTATAGGTGTGCCATTGTTCTTCCAATGCATTCCTGCATGGGAAAGTTGTTATTCACGACACGCTTCTCAGGTTTAATCATGTTCTGGTTCATGAACATGTCCTAATTAACTTGGTGAGTTTTGGCTTGATCAAAGGTCCCCCAATACTACATTGTGTTCAAGCAGGCGTACCACCTTCATTCAATTCTCGTTGATTACTCTCTGCTTATTGAATCTCAGGTATTCCCCCCATGGGAGTCGGGAGTTTCCTCCTCTTCCCATCCATCTACCATGATCTTGATTTTAGCTATCCGTTGGGAAAGGTTTCCCTTACTTCGACTAGTGTCCCCTTCCACTTGTTTCTTTATTCGGACCTTTGATCGTCTACGAGCACTGATTGTGGTGCTCCCCCTTCGTCCATGTCATTTCATGGAATACCTACCGGCAACTATAAGCTTTTTATACCTAGCTATAGACTCCGTTATCATTGGGACCGAGTCATAAAGGTGTAAAGTGGGGCATAGGTTCGGTTGTCCATTCCATGGTTCAATCTTGGCCATGACAAGATTGGTTAGTGCCAATTGCTACTATCATATCTACAAGTCTTGGCTTTCTTTAGCTTTGCATTGGCTAGGCGATTGATATACCTAGGTGTTTATATTGACCACGCCACCTCTCATACCACTCTCTGATAACTAGTCAGGGTCCCTGCAGTACGTTCGGTATACCTTTCGTTGTCAATCTCCGGACCGTCTTCAGTGGTTCTGTATCTATCACTTCCCTTATTGTTGTAAAATTCTATCCAAAGTGTGATTGTTGCCTCTTCCGTAGTTCCAACACCTTGATGAGTTTGATATAAGTCTTCTGGTAATATTAATGCCTTCTCAAGTGTTCAGATTATTAAGTATTGCTACCTTGATTCCTTCACTCATTTTTAGTTTTTATTCTATACGATCGCATGGTATGGTGCTATATCCTTTCCGGTATAACACTGGCTTTCTTCCCCCATGTTCAACATTTTAGTCATTCTTGCATTAGGCTTGGTCTTACCAGTTCGATTGAGGTTGATTTATCCCAGCGAGAAGTTTGGGCATAGGGACGGGTTCTTGTTTAGGATAACTTGGTTTCCTTCTTCCGCTACACATCTTCTTCAGTATAAGAGCTACAAGACTCTCACTTGTGATCCACACTCAAGGCAGGTATTTCAGCTTGTTCAAACCTTCTATATACGACACAAATAATGGGGAACATTCTATCCAGACAAAGATTACATATGTATGGGTAGCATTTCACGCACATCGACTCTATTACATAAGTTGATTTTGAATACCAAGACATAAGCCATAATTTTGACCTCACGACTCTATTACATAAGTTGATTTTGAATACCAAGACATAAGCCATAATTTTGACCTCACACTGAAATGAAATAGACTATTGTAGAAACAAAAAGATAATGTAAAATAAATTTATTGATGCTCTAAATTGGAGAGATTAGGATCCAAAACCTTGAGAGATGGTTTTAAGTTTTAAGAATTGGGGACATCATAGGCATGGAAATATGTAAACCTTTCCCAAAAAGAGCCAAAAAATAGTGACACGGTAAACCTTCCAAACCGACAAAGGGCGAGCCTCGACTTAAAAGTTTCAAATGCAGCCAAAAATTTAAAAGTAAGTGCGGGCATCCTCGTCGTTGTTACAGGAGGGTTGCATCATTTAAAAACATACCACCTGAATCATCCAAACAAAATAATTCTTTAAGACTTATAATCTCAACAGCGCATCTGGTGTAGTGGTATCATAGTACCCTCCCACGGTACTGACCAGGGTTCGATTCCCTGGATGCGCAAGTTTTTTCATTTTACCAATTTAATATGAGAACAGAAAACTTCAATTTTACTTGCTAATGCGTTCACAGAAACAAAGGAAATAAATATTTCTTGGCTGTGCATAACTATCTGTCTGTTCTCAACAAAAAAACAAGCAAAACGAACTGAATCTAATTCATTTCATTGGAGAAGTTTGCCATTTTATCAATAAAATTTTCAATTTATTTATTTTTGGCGAGCACATTGGTTAAAGGGGCAACTGAAAAGAAAACCAGAGTAATACTAATCAAGGGGTAACTGGGTAACTAAAAAAAACCAGAGTAATATTAATCAAGGGGCAATTGAAAGGAAAACCAGAATAATCCACAAACAAGAAGATCTCATACACCAATTTCATGTAGATTGACTATGGCCTTAAAAATAGATTATTATTATTATTATTATTATTATTCATTAAAAAAAGTGATATAATTATCACATCAATATCATACACTAACCCAGTTCCAGCCTAGATTCAGAGAGTGTTTTTAATTTTATTTTACAATCAATAAAATACCACAAGAAGATCTCATACACCAATTTCATGTAGATTGACCATAATCTTAAAAATAGATTATTATTATTATTATTATTATTATTCATTAAAAAAAAGTGATATAATTATCACATCAATATCATGCACTAACCCAGTTCCAACCTAGACTCGGACAGTGTTTTTAATTTTATTTTACAATCTGTATTCTATTTTATTTTTTCTAATGGTGAACCAATATTGAAAGGTCCCCATTCCGAACAATCTCTTTTCTATTTTATTTTCCAGCGAAGACTAAGCTTAAAGGGCACATTTTGGCCTGGCTTATACATTTTCAAGAAGACTGTAGAGTTAGTTGGAAAGGAGAAAAAAAAAATTCCATATTCATCATTTTAAATAATTTATTATATTGAGGCCTTTGGATGCCATAATCTATTTCAAGGGCTCGGTGGGACTCGAACCCACAATTGCCTAATTAGAAGCGGGACTCGAAACAACTTTTTTGGGCTTAGTGTTGGCTAACGGTTGCCATAGGCTTGCCTCAACCAAACTAGAAATTTTTATTCTCATTAAGATCTTCCAATCATTGAGATCTTCTAATGAGATATCATGTGTTTAAAATAGAGTTCATATGCAAAAGTTATGGCCCTAACAAAGTAACGCTCCAAATATAATTGGAGACCATGTCAACCCATCATAATTTGAATATAGGAACTAACTAACATAGAGGAATCTACTAGAGACTTTTAGAACATCGTGGATGCTCCAATAAGGTTTTGAAACCCTAAAACTAACCCTAATTCTAGCTATTAGAACCATAACAGAGGGAGGGAAAAGAGTTCATTCTTTTCGTTAGGGTTGAGTAGGAGTGTAGAGGAGATGCTAACAAAAGAAAGAGACAAAAATGTGTTGTAGGTGACTATAGAAGAACATAATTGTTGGAATACTGAGAGGGGTGAGGGGGTGAGGGGGCGTGTGAATCAATATGAACACTTTTACCACTTTCAATCACAATAAATATAAACTTCAACTTTATCAGCAGTATTCAATAGTTTATCACTTATTCATTCAGAATATAATTTCATCGTAAACAATATCATTCATAAGTGCATAATAAACAACCACATTTACACAGTACACCGAAATTTACGTGGAAACTCAAATGGGAAAAAACCACATAATGTTTTCTTATATATATCAAGAATACATTCATAGGAAACACCAACTTCCCAATTCTCCAACACTTACTGGAAGGAGGCTCTAACCCCCTATTTAAATGCTCTAACCTAAATAAAGCTACAACTCCCTAAATTCTCCAGCGACAACTAGAAGGAGGCTCCAACCCCCTAGTTTATAGGCTTCAACCTGAAGGAAGCTCCAATTCCCTGTATTCTCTAGCTCTAACCAAAAGGAGGCTACGACCCCTTGATTTACAGGCTCCAACCTAAAGGAAGCTTCAACTCCCTGTATTCTCCAATTCCAACTAGAAGGAGGCTACAATCCCCTTTCCTTATCCCATCTTGCCATCCTGAAATATAAGTGTAGACTCAAACTATCACTACCACTGATACTTTCACTGCCACTATCACATCAACCTGTCACTGTCATTGTCACCTCAACCTGTCACTGTCACTCTGTCACATCAACCTATCACTGTCTCTCTATCACATCAACAAGTTACCATATCATGCATCAACCATGTACCGGAACATGTACCATACCATGTACAAAACATGTACCATATTATGCATTAACGATGTACCAAAACCTGTACCATATCATGCATCAACCATGTACCAAAATCTGTACCATATCATGTAGCCTCAACCATACACCATATCACTCATGACATGTATCAATCATGCCATATACCATGTACCATAAGATATCATCAACGAAGTTCCTCAAGCATGTGATAACATCACCATGACATATACCAAACCAGATACCGAGATAGCCAAGATATGCTTCTAATCAATGTACCATAATGTCACCAAGGTGTACCTCAAAGCATATGCCCAAATCTCCAAACCACGCCTCAAGCATGTATCAAGACACAACCCTCAAAATACATGTAAAACATACCTTTAATCTTGTAGCAGACCCGATACACAAGATTATAGACCTGTAGCTCTTCCTCGGCCTCAACAACCTGATACTAGCATCCTCCTCAAAAAAATTTCACAAATCTGTGACTTGCACACTATCAACCCACAGATATCCGCGCTTTGCTCTTCTACGATCCACTTACATCCATGCCTTGCCCACTATCAACCCGTTAATAACCTATCCACGTTTTTCTACACTGTGATGCACATACATCCACATCGATCACAATAAATATAAACTTCAACTTTATCAGTTGTATTCAATAGTTGATCACTTATTTATTCAGAATATCATTGCATCATAAACAATATTATTCATAAGTGCATAATAAACAACCACATTTACACAGTACACCAAAATTTACGTGGAAACTCAAATGGGAGAAAACCACATAATGTTTTCTTATATATATCAAGAATACATTCAAGGAAGCACCAACTTCCCAATTCTCCAACACCTACTAGAAGGAGTCTCTAACCCCCTACTTAAAGACTCTAGCCTAAAGGAAGCTACAACTCCTTAAATTCTCCAGCTACAACTGGAAGGAGGCTCCAACCTGAAGGAAGCTACAACTCTCTGTATTCTTTGGCTTCAACCAGAAGGAGGCTACGACCCCCTGATTTACAGGCTCCAACCTAAAGGAATCTCCAACTCTCTTTATTCTCCAACTTCAATTGGAAGGAGGCTACAACCCCCTTTCCTTTTCCCATCCCGCCATCCTAAATTATAAGTGTAGACTCAACCTGTCACTACCACTCATACTGTCACTGCCACTGTCACATCAACCTGTCACTGCCATTGTCACCTCAACCTGTCACTGTCTCTCTGTCACATCAACTTGTCATTGTCACTCTATCGCATCAACCAATAACATATCATGCATCAACCATGTACCATACCATGTACAAAACTTGTACCATATCATGCATCAACCATGTACCAAAATCTGTACCATATCATGCATCAAGCATGTACCAAAACCTGTACCATATCATGTAGCCTCAACCATACACCATATCACTCATGACATGTCTCAATTATGTCATATACCATGTGCCATAATATATCATCTACAAAGTGCCTCAAGCATGTGATAACATCACCATAACATATACCAAACCAGATACCAAGTTAGCCAAGATATGATTCTAATCAATGTACCATAACATCACTAAGGTGTACCTCAAAGCATATGCCCAAATATCCAAACCATGCCTCAAGCATGTATAAAGACACAACCCTCAAAACACATATAAAACATACATTTAATCATGTAGTAGAACTGATACACAATATTACAGACTTGTATCTCTTCCTCGGCCTCAACAATGTTGGTCAAGTGAGAGGGGGGGTGAATCAATTGTTACCATGCTTAAACAATTATGCTTATTTTAAACTCTTTACAGAGCACTCAATGATAATCACAATAATGCAGGGAGGTAAGCAATAGAACATTCAACATCATTCACACATATGAAATATACAGAGACATATATTTCTTGAGGAAACCCATAAAGGGTAAAAACCTCTTCTTCTTGATATGATAAGTAATCTTTATTTTATGTACATTATCATTCTTATGAGCACCAACTCATTGTGAGACTACCACCTCTATTTTGCAAGTTGCAACTTGCCGAGAGCACCAACTCTCTAGTTTCTCTAGCACCCACTAGAAGGAAGCACCAATTCCCTGGTTTCTCTAGCACCCACTAGAAGGAAGCACCAACTCCCTAAGTGTTCCAGCACCAACTCGATAGAAGAACCAACTTCCGGTCACATAGACACCGACCTGTATAACATAGAACAATAGTTCTTCTTTGCACCACCCTGCCACCCTGGTTTTTCTGGCTGCAACCAGATGGAAGCTACAACTCCTTGTGTTCAAGCACCCACTTGAAACTTTGAGGACACCAATCCTCCGTAGCACCTTCCAACCACCCCGAAATATAAATCTTTTGCTTTCTTAAATTTATCACAGTGATACAACATTTATCTATGGCTTACTAGTCTCATCACTGTTCTGCTACACTACTCCGCTCTGCCTGCATCAGTGTCTCTCCGCTCGCATCTTCTTGAGCTTTCTGATCTTCTGCTCTGTCTATGCATGCACACCTCGGCTTTCTCTTCTTCTCTCAGATATGCATCTCTGTTCTATGTCTTTTGTAGTGTCCCCAAGGCCGAGCCCCGTTACAGATCATGATATATGCAATGAATTGTAAATGTGTTCTATAGGCTGGTGAGCCAAGTTTTGTATAAGATGGAAGGCTTATGTGTTTGTTAGGCCAGG
>SNQJ01S0196102.1:4501-15123 GCA_010110895.2 Picea sitchensis
TCGATTATAGCGCGATATTATCGCGACATCTACGATAATATCGCGACATTTTCAAAATTTCGTAAACCGCGCGATATTTTCGCCGATATTATCGCCAAACTGAATTTTGCCGATAATATCGTAAATCGCGCGATATTATCGCGGTGTTGGTAACAGAGGTTTGGTCACACCTGTAGAATATATCTCTGTGCTTGAACAGCAGTTTGGTCACACCTGTAGACAATGTTTTGACAGCATATATCTCTGTGCTTGAACAGCAATTTGGTCACACCTGTAGACAGTGTTTGGACAGCATATATTTATGTGCTTGAACAGTAGATTGGGCACACCTATAACAGCAGTCTTGAGGCAGTAAAGTGACAGATATAAAAGGTTGATTTATGACAGTTTGAGACAGTGATCTGAGCCATCATTTGGACAGCAGTAGAGCCATCTTCTTGATAGTTCTAGAGTGCCTATCTGAGCAGAAAAGATAAGTACTTGTTATCAGGGATTCTTTCTTGTTGGTTTACTTTACTAGATATAACTAGTTCAAACTTCATGGTTATATTGTATTGGCATTAATCTTCTCTATAAGAAAATGTGTTGGGTTTTCTTCCCTTGTGTAGAAGGGTTTCCCAGGATAAATTCTATGCTCTGCTCAGGGGTGGCACTTGAGGATGCCTATGGTTGGGTGGCAATGAAAAAACAATGCCTATGGAGAAACAAGCAAACCCATTTTTTTTTGTAATTTGTGCTTGGTTAAAGCTTCTTGAGATCTTGGTCTAGTATTCAACAATTCAACATGAAAAGTGAGTGGTCAAAGGCCTCCAATGATGTTACCAAGGGAAACAAAATTTTGACCACGGGTCTTGTACCCAAAGGCTAGGATCAGACTTTCTCTGATACCAATGTGGCAAACAAGCTTGTTTGGCAATTATAAGAATATCCAATTTAAGTAGGATAGAATAAAGTAATCCATTTAGGATGAAATAATATTATATTGAGTAAAATGTATAAGAATGAAATATGAGATGATTGATTACAATGACAATGAGGGCCATATATACCCACGCAAAGGTGTCCTTTCATTAATAGACATATCTTTTGGATAAGACATGTCTTTTCATTATGATATATTAATTATAATTATTTAATGATTATATATATATATATATATATATATATATATATGTTTGTTACATCTGCCATGCCATTTGGGAAATGTTAAAGGGTATAGAAATGATTATCAGACCTACAAACCAAAACAGGTAGATGGAAAAACCCCAAACATCTGAGGGAAAAACAAATGTTCAATTTGCCAATCAGGAAATCTAGAGGATGGGCAAAACATATTACAAAAATACCCTGCTTATTATATTAAGAGCCTACTCCAACTAGAGATCAACATATGTTACAAAATATTATCAAGGTAGTCTTAGAACATAAACATCACCTATCTAATATAGCCAAGAACAACATTGCAAGGTGCAAAAAATGAAATGTCTATGCAAAGTTTTAGAACTCAAAACCTGTCGAGGGTCCACTTGGACTCGATTTAAAGTTTATGACTCAGTTTACTTAAAAATACATAAAATTTTAAAATTTTGATGCAAATAACATAATTTAAAGATTCCAAACCATTAGAGACAAAATATGCAAAGTTTTCTCAGGTATACACCATGTAAGAGTGAATATATCAAAATGGCACCGAGTGCAACACATATCTGGAACCAAATACATAATCCATGAGACTCTAAAGGGCCTCTAGAGTCCAAAAAACAACATGCTACAAGCTACTAGCCTACAACATAACACCAATCAACATGAACAATCATCAAACTCATCACAACTGCTAGAAATGGGATCCTCGGTGTGAGTTATAGGACCATCCTCTAGCTCGGACTCATCAAACTCCTCAGGGACATCTGCAACTACAATAGTAGTCCTAGTAGAAGCACGGCTAGTGCCTGCCATGCCTAGTGCTACTCCTACTAGTGGATTTGAATCCAAACCAATCAACCCCAAGTCATCAATATTAGGATCAAACACTATCGAGTCAGTCTACTCTAACAATTCTGAGGTTGGATCAATATCAATGTCTTTTGTTCAGTAACTAGAACGGTAATTTTTACCCATATTTGCAAGTAGCATCGCGCGGCTCAGCTAGGGTATCAGCATCGTGCGGCTTCGAGTGGGTCGTCCATGGCCCCCTCTGAGGGGGGGGAGCCCCCCCCAGGCTCTTCATCTTCGGACCTCCAGGCCTTTCCTGCCTTGATCTCTTCCTATGCAAAGAACCATAAGTCTGCTCCCTCCAGATTTGTAAAAAAAATGGACGAGTTTCCTAAAGTGGTCGTACATCCTTCTTCGGCCCGCTCCCTAGCGCTTAGACTGGTAGAAAATGAGTTGATAGGGTAGTTCACGGGGCTATGGCACTCCCCCAAAGCCATGCATCACTGGTTAGATCTAAATTGGAGAAAATTGATCCAGGGGCAAATGTTTGCGGCCTTTTGTGGTAAGGGTTTCTTTGCATTCCTATTTGAAAAAAAAGAAGATAGAGATCTAATCTTTCGTAGTGGACCATATTTCATGGGTGCAAGAGGAATGTATCTCAATAAATGGACCCCGGACTTCAGTCCAGAAAATGATATCCCCTCAGCAGTCCCTATCTGGGTCAGGCTTCCATTCCTCCCTTTACATTGTTGGAACGATGAAACCCTAAAAAACATAGGTAACTCGCTGGGAAAATACATCGATCGTGTTGAACCACAAGAAGGGCTTCAAGCTTGTGCCAGACTCTGCGTGGAAGTGGATTTGGAAAAAGGTCTCCCAAAGGCAATCCAGCTGACCCTGGTTAACTGGTATTATGTGCAACAGGTCAACTATGAGCAAATCCCATTCAAATGCAAAGCTTGTCATGAATATGGACATTTCACAAAAAGTTGTCCACAAGCCAAAGAATCCTAGACGCAAGACTCGAAACAGGACCAATGGCAACAGCCGAAAAGGAAAAAAACTAATGGGAAGGTGGCTTCCCTGAACCCTCCACATGGGCAAGGTGGAAAATCCACAGATCCGGAAGAAAGACCCCCAAGCTCACCACAGAAAGGAGAATCAAGTCACAATAGGTTTGTCGGACTACCAACAAAAGAAAAACATGGAGGACCTTAGGGATCACTAGGAAGAAAATGGAAAAAGGAAGCAAGAAGAAACAAAAGAAGAAAATAGAAAAGGAAAAGAGAAAGAAATCTTGATTTCAAGTGGGGAAAACACAGCAAAATTCGTTTCGAACCTCCTTCCAGAGATTCTTGTTTTCTCTGAGGAAGAACAACAAGAAACTTCTGATAGCGACTCAGACTTAGAGGTCACCCAGCCAGCCACATTAAAAAAAGTAGGAAGAAAGTCTAATAGAAACAAAAGGGAATCAATAGCAGACCGGGAGAAGGTAATAGGCATTCAAAAAACTCTAGAGGAAGCGCTAAGGAAAGAGAGTAAATCAAGTAAAAAAAGTCAACCCATCACAAGGGAGCAACTTCTCAACCCTCTAAAGGGAGGCACCAAAATCCATTTGTAAATGATGAAAGTTGTCTTCTGGAACTGTAGAGGTCTAGGGAGCAAGGAAAAAAAAGAAGAAGTACGAAAGCTAATAAAAATCGAAAATTCTTCAATCCTTCTACTCCAGGAGACAAAAATGAAGGACCAAGAAACCCTCCAAGAAATGCAAAAAATTTGGAAAAAAGGAAAAGGAAAAGCAATCAGCTCGAGAGGTGCCTCAGGAGAGACCTGTACAATTTGGAATGCAGAAGAATTCAATCTAGAGGATCACCTGCAGTCCCAGTTCTGGATGACGGTTTCTCTATCTAGAAAATCCACAGGTATGATCTATACAATCATTAATCTTTATATGCCAAATAACTACTTGGAAAAAGTTGGGTGTTGGAGATCCCTCCTAGACCTAGCCAATGATAATCTTCCCCAAAATTTGATTATAGCTGGGGATTTTAATACCACAAGAGGGGTAAAAGAAAAGCGAGGTGGTTCCATAGTGAGGGATCAATTCAGAGAAAAAATGGATGATCTAATCTCGAATCTGGACCTCTTCAATGTTCCTCCCTCTAAAGGACTCTATACCTGCAACAACAGAAGAGCAAGGCCAGGCCACATTGCGGCCAGGCTTGATCGTTTTTTAATAAACAACTCCTTTCTTGCACTACCAGACACAGCCTCATCAACGATCCTTCTGTGGGCAGGATCGGACCATCATCTTATCTCGTTGGATTTTGACTCTCAAAAAAATTGGGGCCCTATTCCTTTCAGATTTAATCCCTTGTGGATGGATTGACCGGATTTTTATCCCACTATATCGCGAGTTTGGAACCAATGGATCATTGGGTCCCCAGTGTTCATCTGGGAGCACAAGTTGAAGCTGGTAAAAGAGACTCTTAAATCCTGGGAAAAAATTTCCTCGAGATCGAGTCAGGTCAAGGTCAAAGAAAAAATACTTCAGCTAGAAAAAATTCAAGGGGAAATGGAGACAAAAGATGTCCAGCAAATTCAAATAATGTCTGAACAACAGGCACACAAAGACTACATTCAAGCGTTAAAAGAAGAAGAAATCACTTGGAGATTAAAGTCTAGAAGTCTCTGGCTAAAAGAGGGCGATCAAAATACCTCCTTCCATAGACAAACAAAAGCAAGACATTGGACAAATCAAATCTCCAAAATAAAAACTCAATCGGGAGAAATCATAAAGGAGTTTGATCAAATCAAGCAGCAAACATCCAACCACTTCCTCAAGTTGTATACCTTAGAAAGAATCTTAGAGGAAGACTCAATTGATTCTCTCCTCACTCATATTCCAAGCAAAATTTCTGAAGAAGACAATCATAAGCTCAATCAACAAATTGAAGAAAAACAAATGCTAAAAGCAATCAATCAATTCAATGAAGATAAAGCCCCAGGCCCGGATGGGTTCACTCTTCATTTCTATAAAATTTGTTGGCAAATAATCAAGCTAGACTTCATTAGAATGATCAAATATGTGCACAAATAAAAAAAAATGGGAGGAGCCACCAACTCCTTTTTAGCGCTCATTCCGAAAGAAATTGGAGCGACCTCTATAGACAAATTTAGACCTATCTCTCTTTGTAATATTTCTTATAAAATCATGGCTAAAATCATTGCTAACAGGCTCACTCCTTTTCTCAGATCACTAATTCTTCCCAATCAAGAAGGATTTGTGGTTGGCAAGCAAATTTGGGACAACTTCATCCTCGTGCAAGAAGCAATTCACTCAAGCAACTCTCGAGGGGAATCAGGTATGGCAATTAAATTGGATATGGCAAATGCGTTTGATAGAGTAGAGCACAACTTCCTTTTTAAAGTGAAGCAGAAGTTTGGGTTCAATCAAGAGTTTATATCCTGGACAGGGCCCTGTATTACTAATCCTTGGATCGCCCCTCTTTTAAATGGAAGACCAACCCCCTTCTTTAGAGCCTCCAGAGGATTAAGACAAGGTTGTCCTCTCTCCCTCCTTATTTATGTGATCATTGCAGAATCTCTCAACCGAAGACTAGAATGGGAATGTGCCAATGGAACAATCCCAGGAATCAAAATAGTTCAAGGCGTAAAGCGAATCAATCATTCACAATTCGTTGATGACACGATCCTCTTGAGTGGAGCTTCTAAAATCATGGCAAGAAGAATCAAGCAGGTACTGGACATCTTCCTTTTTGCCTTGGGAGGGCTCCTGAATAAAGCTAAAAGTCAAATCTACGTGTGGAATGTTTCAGCTCTTAGTAGATTAGGCATTACTCAAATCTTGGGCTTTGCTATATCAAATGAGTGAAAAACCTTTAAATACCTCGGTCTCTCTATGTGCTTAAAATCACTGCCTAGAGAATATTGGCACCTTAACCTTCAAAAATTTAGAGAAAAGATGAAGTCCTGGGGGACAAGGTAGCTCAATCCAGTTGGCTGGGTGGATTTGATAAAATCAGTTCTGTCCTCTCTTCCCCTTTTCCAATTCTCTTCCCTCCTGGCGCCAAAGGGAGCTTTGAAGGACATGGCCCAGCTCATTCGTAAATTTCTATGGCAAGGAGGAAAATCCAATTCCAAAACATTTCATCTAGCAAATTGGAATATAGTATCCTCTCCTAAAAATAGTGGGTGACTTGGAATCAAAGACCCTGAAGTGACCAATCTAGCTATGGGAGCCAAGCTACTCTAGAGACTAATCTCGGGGCGAAAGGAATGGTGGAAAACGACCATAACCAAAAAATACAAGTTGGGTGCCAGGAAAAGAAGAATGGACTCTATCCTGGAAACTCAAATTGGATCATAAATCTGGAAACTCTTAAGAGCCTCAATTCCCTTCTTTAAAGAGCACCTCTCATGGATTCCTGGAAATGGAAAAATGATCAGGCTCTGGCAAGATTCAATTTTGGGAACCAATCTCACATCTCGAGCAGAAGAGATTGACAATCTGAAAAGATGGATGACTTCAGAACAAAAGCTCACTCTTTTCTATATTTCTTCTTGGAATGAAGATGGAACCTAGAAGGATTGGAATCTAGGGGATACCCCCGTACACCTGCAGAATCAAGCCTAAGTGTTGATATCTCTTCTCAGAGGAACAGCCCCTTTACTCAGAGATCTCCAGGACAGTCGAGGATGGGGAGAAGATGGGTACACAGTAAAAGAAGGATACAAAACTCTCCTTTCCACCTCAAGGGCCCTTAATTCTTCAGCCAAATGGAAAAATATATGGAGTCAGGACGTTTTGCCCAAAATAAACATCTTCATTTGGTCCCTAGCTCATGGGAAAATCCTAACGGGAGAAAACTTGATGAAACGGGGTTTCCATGGGCCTTTCGCATGTGCTCTATGCCAAAGGAACCAAGACACAATTCATCACCTCTTTTGGTAATGCCCCTTCTCTATAATAGTCTAGGATTCGATCTACAGAGAACCGAACAACCAGATAAGGTGGCACTCGTATTTAAACTCTTGTTTGGGACATTGGGAAAGATACTACCAAGGCACCTTTCATGGAAAACCAATCTTTAAAAGACTGTGGAAATCCCTTCCCAAATATGTATGTTGACAGATATGGCTAGCAAGGAACAGACTAATTTTCCAGGGCAAAAAATCACAACCCCAAAGTGTTGCTTGCAAGGCCAAAATACAACTAATAGAGGTTATGAATACTAAAACTTTGAGCATAGAAGATCCGATCAACTGGAACAATTCTGAGAAGGATTGGGTTACGAGCTTCAATCTCCACTCCACCTGGAGCTCTCATTCTATTCAGCGATCGTGCTGGCAGCTTCATTATATCCTTAACATAGAAGATTGGATTCAAAGACATTCAGATCACACACTATGCTTTGATGGTGCTTCAAAGGGAAACCCAGGGGAGGTAGGTGCGGGGGGGGGTTCTCTTCGAACCCAGAGGAAAACGAATCTTGAACTATTACTGGAATCTACGGAAGGACACCAACAATAAAGCAGAGGCGTATGCCCTTCTAAAAGGTCTTGAACTGGCAAACCAGAGACAAATTCAAAACCTGAACGTAGTAGGTGATTCGAAGATTATCATAAGAATGATTATCCAGGGCTCCAGTCCTAAAAACCGGAGTCTAAAGAGGGTAATAGACAGAAATCGCCTAATCACAAGGACTTTAAAAACCAATTTCTTCCACGTCCTGAGATGCAATAATGAGGAAGCAGACAAAATGGCCAATTTGGCCATCGGGAAACCACCCGAAACCTTAGGCGTGGAGGATGACGAAGGTTTAGCCCCCCTATTTTAAATGCTCGCTCATAAGATCAGGAGCCAACGTGCAAAGGGGACAGTAGAGGACACTTGGAGCTTCAACGCGAGGCTTGGCAGGTGGAGGTGGCAACTAGCAGGAGTCTCATCAGCAGGGTTTAAATCGTGCTAACGAGAATTGGCACGATCAATCAATCATGGTGTGGGATGGTCTTTTCGTCCGTCTAGCGAGTTCATGGGTAACAGAACGTCGACGCCTCTGAAGCAGATGGGTCGAGCGTGCAGCAGTATTGAAGCGACGTGGAATCGACAGGATGACGACGGGTTCAGTCCTTGGTCCGGATTTATGAAGGGTCTAAGTACAGCGCTCCAAGTAGAATCTGAGATTTACCTGGACATGAATTATGCAGTGATTGTTTCAAGGGGAGATTTAGCTTAGCGTTTCCGGGCAGTCTTTCTGTTGTGGCGAATTTCCCTTGATCTTGCTTTGGACCCTGTTTCCCTTGAATTATCTTTTGTGTCTTCTCTGAACCACCTTGCCCGAAATTTCTCAACGGGGTTCTCGTCCTGCATTTGGAGCATCCTTCCTCGCCTCTTGCAGAACCGCCCCCATCTTAGCAACATGGATAGCAGACAGAAGGCACATAATGAGCCAAGGGCCACGAATTCACAAGAGTTATACGCAGGACAAGACCAGCAAGACCCAGACAAAGATTGTGCAGGGTGTCAAAGGTTGAGAATTCACATGGGAGCAATCAGCTCCACATTGACCTTCGAGCTTGAAACTCTCTCTCAGCACAGGCGCCTAATTGAAAGATTGCAAAATGAAGTCTTCGCCCAACGAAGCCAAATCGAAGAGCAACGCAGTCAAATGGAGAATATGCAAGGTTGTATGGATTAGATGGAAAGAAATCACTAGCAGCCCAACACCCAAGGAGCTTCTAGGAATTTAACTTCAGCCATAGTGAATCAAGTCCAAGACCTCAACGAGCCTACAACAGATCCAATTTGGGAGCAGCATGGACATTCGGAGGTCAAAAAGGAACCGGGTAGCTGATACATAAATGTAATTTCCCATGTTTTGTTTTACGCTATACATAAATGGAGTTTTCTATAGGCTGTACTCTTCAAAATACAACAATTATGCTATAGTTAGAAAAGTTGGAAACTCGGTGGATACAAATTTTGTAATAGCAGTTCCAATCTTGAAAGCAGCGATATGCTGATAGTCTTTCATGGTCCTTTTTTTGTACTACAGTGGATTTATCCACACCTTTTTAATACAAATTTTCCCAGTTCTTGTTAAAAAAAAAACTAAAGTGGTAATTTTTATACTCTAGAACTCCTATATTTTAGGAATCAAAACTACTATTTTTGGCATGTCTATTTTTAGCAAGTCTATATTTTGTAGGTGGCATGTGGCAAAAGAGCGAGGTGAAATTTGGCATGTTTTGATGGTTTAGTGGACTTGTCTTCGGTTCAGTGCAATTTAGTTTGCTAGAATTCTAAAAACTCCTAAGTCTGTTGAATTTTGGATAGAATGTGAAATTCTATTTTCAGCGTATGAGATCCAATGAGGTAGGAACCCCTCTCAAACATGCTGAAACAATTAATGATAATATAAAATATTTAAGTGAAACTCTTCATTTTCTTTATATTTACCTTTCTAAAAATGAAAACATTTTAGTTTCATTTTTAGAAAGGGAAATATAAAGAAAATGAAAACTTTTACTTTAAGAATTGTATATTATCATTCCAGGTTGGCTTGTGTCACTATATGTCTAGCAAATTGTTTTTTTCTCCCAAACAGTGGCATGGCCTGTAGGAAAACTAAGCACATATGGACTCAGTCGAGTTGCTTAGACTGGGACTTGGCCAAGTTGACCATTTTGACCTTTGAGGGTATTGACTAGAGTCTCAACCTCCAAACCAATGAGCCAATTTGGAGGTCAAGTCAATACCCTCGAAGTCAAATGGGTCAACTCAGTCGAGTCTGAGTCCAAGTTGACCAAAGTTTAAAACTAAGTGCGCATGGACAATAAATTCATTCATTTACGCACACATGCAAGGCCTTATACTTTACATCAAGCTATCAATAGATTTAGCCTGTCATAGACTTGCATTGATGAGTTGGGAAACAATTGAGAAATTATGTTGATGTCCACAAATGACCAAAATAGGTCAATGGGATTTGTTGCCGTCCTTATGCACACTTGCAAACGTGAGTTAAGTCCTACTCACTTAGTGTGCCCTCGGAGACACAATGTCTAAGTTCCAGCCCACACTGTCACCTTGACCGGAACTTCTTCCTTCTAGGCTTACTCCTAGGGAAGCCAAGGGGGGTAGTCCCTAAGTTGCTAAGTTAATTTTAAAGTTAATGTTTTCTAGGAGTTAATTTTAATTGATTAGAGGCTAAAGGGAAAACTAGCCTAGGATGACAAGCAGCAATGCAAGTGCAAGTCTAAGTCTAAATATGAAGCAGCCCTTTCCCTAAGTCAACTAAAGACTAGTGCCTAAGGTTGGGCAAGGGGTCAACTATGTTTCGGGGTGGTTCAATTACAAAAAGTATTACAATTAAATCAACTAAACTACCCCAAACCAAGATTATAACTATACAAAAAGAATGATTAAGTGTTACCAAGTTTACAAGATTTACAGATTAGTTACCAATATACATCAAGTAGATACAAGATACACAAATGTACAAGATATACAAGAGATATAAGCAATTCACACCCTAAGCCAAGCATGCCCCAAGTGGCACTTACTCCACTTGGACTGCCTTCACTGGCAACTAACCACTCAAGCACTCAAGGATCAAAGCAAGTGATGCCTCCCCAAGTGGGATACTCAATCACTTACTTTATCC
>SNQJ01S0196103.1:9194-22078 GCA_010110895.2 Picea sitchensis
CCCGGCCTGAGCCACACCAACCCTTAACATGGTTGGATTTTTTATCCCCGCAGGTTTCGAACCGGTGACTTTAACATCACGGAGTGGCTTAACAACACACTCCGTCACCGACTGTCCTACACCTCGGGGACTTGATTATGTCATTTTAATCGTAAAAGTTCTTCTTTATTTTTTGACCTGTTGTCTTTTTCTGATTCTAGGTTCTCCTTTCTTTCATCCTTTAAGATTTTAATTTGTTCAAATAACTTCTGGTTAAGGTTCCTTAGGCATGAGATTTCTTCCTCCTTTTCAGTTGATTTCTCCTTGAGACCTTGATTTTCTTGTTCTGAATTTGTATTCCCTTGCTTCTTGTCTTTTAACTTTATGATTTTAACTAGTAAATTTTGATTATGATTTTTTAATCGTAATATTTCTTCATTTCGTTCTAGTAAATGTTGGTCCATTTTTTGTCTTTCAGTCTTTAGTTCTTCATTTTGTGCAATGAGCTCCTGAATACACTCTTTGAAGTAGTGATTATCTTTTTGTGTTAACCCATTAAAATATTTTTCCTTCTCAATTTTAAACTGTAGTTTTTTATTGCTCGCTTTAGAATGTCCCAGTTATCCTTCCAATATTCGTGATTGTATTTCTGAATTATCTTGATATTCTTCCATAATAAATGATTTAAAAATGTTTCTTCAATCCTTTTTACAAAATATCATTTTCCTTATACTCCTTTCACTTTATAAATAAATATATGATATAAAATACTATTTTCTCTTTATTATTACACCTTAATAATAAATTATAAAAGTACTTTTCCTTTTAATATTTGTATAAAAAATAATTTCTCTTTAATATTTGAAATATCCTTTTGTTCACTTTTTAAAAAGTAATTTTACTTTTTCATCAAATAATATGTATTTGATTTATTTATATCTCCATAAATAACCCAATATAATCCTTCTTTATTTTTTTTATACTTAATTCCCCTTCAATATTAAATTTCGGTGCCTTCCTTAAATTTCTTCGTTGTATTCAGCTTAATATAACTTTTATCTCACTTATAAATTTTCAACTACCACAGACTTAAAAAATGGTGATTTATTTCCAATGGCAGCTGGTAGTACGAAGCCACAACCGTACGAACACGTCTTACAAATGACATCTATAAACTATTAAATCGTTGTACAAAAATTCTGAAACACGAATTAAGTGATAATATACGGTCGCAGCTATACAGATAGCACAAGCATATTTTTTTAATCGTTGTACTAACACATTACGAACGACACTATTGCAGAAGGCTGTAAATTTGCGGATGGATGTACGAGAGACTGACGACAGATTTTAATTTTTTTTTTTGTAATTTTAAAAAAGTGTACGGATTGTTGTTGTGCTTGTTGGTATGATGGTTGATGTGTTCAATGGTACAATAGTTGTGTATGTAGGCTATGTACTCGGTGATAAGGTGATAAGGTGACTGCGTACGACGTTGTACGTCAGACTGGAATGGAGCTTGAGCTCCTTTCTAAAAATTAACAAAAATAGAATTGTGTTTTCACAAATGGGCAACGACTTTGTCTTTCCATAGAATTACTTGATTTTCCTTGGAGTGGATATTTACAACGGATGATTTTTCCTTTCAACTGAATTCAAAACTTTAAAATTTGCAGCAGAAATCACTTTCTTTTTTCTTCACTGGAATTTTTGATTTTTGAATTTGATATTTCTTTTGATTTGCAGCGGAACAATTTATTTTTATAACAAAATTTTGAAAAACGGCCAAAGGCCAGGTTGTGGTCAAGGACCAAAGACTCAGAGAAACTCTGAAATAATGGATTGGCCAAAAGCTGGATCGAGACCAAGCTCTGATAAAGAGATTGGCCAAAGGACGGGATCAGAAAAATGAAGCTCTGATACCAAATGAGACGATTAAAGTTCGCTCACACAAGAATTATCCAAAATACTTGGAATATAACATAATAATCCATGTAGGAATAATGTATAAAATATGAATAGATGAGATGATATACAATTGAGAAGGAGGGCTCRTTTATATACCCACACATGGGTGCCCTTAACCAATAGTCATGTCATTTGAGACATGTCCTTTCATTATTAATAGTTATTATTTATTAATTCATTATTATGTTATGAATATCTATTTATATGTATATTTATGTTCATAACACTTTGATACCCAACTTGGTGCGCAATATATGTAAGATATTTGTGAACTTTGGCACTCCTTGGTCTGTTTCTTGCCACAGTGTGGTCCATTTGGTATACAAGTCATCATAACTTTTTACATGGTAGTATTGTTCCTTAATAGCATCCTTAAAGGATTCCTAGGTGGTCGCGACTATAAATAATGAGGGTTCCTCTATTTCCTTTTTCTCATAGAAAGTTTTCCACCAATCTTTGACATGGGAAACGACTTTGAGGAGTGCAAAAGTAATATTTTCTCTATTTGAAAAGTTAAGGACAGAAAAGTACCCTTCTAGTAGATTCAACCACTTGTCTACAACATCTGCGTTTATCTGACCTTCAAATATAGGAATATCGAAGTTGATTTGTACCTTGAAGGGGGCGATGCCTCTGCTCGAGGAAGATGTGTCGTCTGTTGGTAGTTGTCGAAGGATTTGCGTGAAACTATCCATCATCTCGTTCCTCTGTTACGTGAGGGATTCTTGAAGCAAAATTTTGAAAGGATCTCATGTCCCGTCATCTTTTTTTTTCTCCTGCCATGAGAGGTCGCTTGGGCATACGATAGGTTTTGTCCTCAAGAGAAACAAGCTCAAGACCCAATTATTTGTACCATGACCTCGTTGGGGACATGCATTAAGACGATAAGGAGTAGACCGCTCTGATACCACTGATTCAGATTTTATGAGAAGAACGAAATGAGTACATATTATTAAAATATGTTTAACACAGAATAACATAGATACATTAAAACTGGTTTTCTATTCAATAATTAAATAAGATGAAACTGTAAAATGCAGCGGAAAACAAGCTTGCTGGAATGGTGGCGGCTTATCTTTGAGAAGAGATGTGACGACTAGGCTCATTCACAAGAAGATGATTACAATGAGGATCTGAAGGAATTTTTACAATAAACAGGAATTTCAAAAACCCTAGACATCCAAAAACCTAACCCTAGGAGATGAAGCGCCAAAAGTCATGTGGGCCCCATTTAGGTAAGTCAGTACATCAACTTCCCGAGGTTGTAACTTTTGCATACAATCTCTGTTTTAGGCGCACGATAGCCCGTTGGAAAGGTATTATTGAGGAGATTCATTTTTGGGGCTCAATCATGCTTCAACTATAATTGAGAAGCTCTATCCTGAAAAACCTTTTTTTAGGCCCTCAAAATGACCTCAGAAGTTAAAACTGCTAAAAATAGTAAATTGTCAAAATTGCCATAAAACTATTTTGAGCGAGTTGGAAAAGGTGGGTGGCCATCGATATCCACCTGGATCAAACAATCTATGAATCCATGCTCTCATCCACTGTCATATATCTTTCCAAACTTGCTAAGTGTTCTTATGAATCCATCTATGTCCATATTGTCCAAGACTCTACTACACAACTATCCATAATTTTGACTCATATGTCACTATACTATCATGAAGTATTCACTACTACAACTGATTAATCTATCATATTGTACTTTTGCTAATTTTCTACTCTGAATTTGTCTAGTCAAACTCTGCAAGCTGCTCGAAGGATGGTTCTCTGGTCTGTCTCAACTACCACATAAATTCCCCCTGTCTATTATTCATATTACCTGGGAGTATCTAAGCCATATGGCTCAGAACAATTCCTGCTCTGATGCGGATTCATCATCATCTTCATCGGTAGATTCATCATCTCTCTGAACTCTAACTTATTTCTTTCTTTATATGGATGCATCTTTCAGTACAATACCTGAAAGTACAATATCTTGAACTTGTTCCTTATTCATATGTCCTTCTTTTCTTTCATTTGTTTTCCAAGCCTTTTTGTATCTGACATCTTTTTTTTTTCTTTGTAGATTTTTTTTCATCTCGTTTTATTGTCAATCTTGCAATCTATGAGACCTGGTCCTTGTTCACCTGTTCTTCTTGTTTTCTTATCCATACTTTCTTATATCTGAAATCAATTTCTCTTTCATGGAAGTATCGATCATGTTTCTACAATCATGAGCTATGTGTCCATAGTTATGACATTTGTAACATTCAATGTTACGTGGGGCCACATAAGAATTTCTTGCTTGAACATTTATTTTATAATCCCTGCAATCTGCAACCTTATGTACAAAGTTAATACAATAAAAACAATGACCATAAAATAATTTGCATACCTGGGTGTGAATGATCTTCTTTGTGGCGTAGTCCTTTTGAATTTCTTCCTTGACTGACCATGATCATGATTGAAGCTTATCTGTGGCTTGAACATGGATGGTATTCTTGAATATGTACCCTTATTCGTTTTCTTAGATTTTGGTTGACCATGATTCCTTCCTTTGAGTACTTCTGCATAACTCTTTTTCTTTTCTTCATTCTTATTTTCTAACAACCTAGACTGCTTTTCTTCATTCTCTACAACCGATACAAATGTTTCTGTCTCTTCAACGTTCTTGTTGAGCTTGACAATTTTAATTCTCAATGTGACAACTTCTTCTTCAAACTTCTCAACCTATTCTTCTTTCTTTAATATCTGAGACTTCATGACTTATTCTGTTCTCTTCGCTTCTTCAAGTTGAATTTTTAATGTGATTATTTCTTTTTCAAGTACTTTATCTTCTTGACCAAACTCTGACTCAAGTTGGTTTAGATCTTTAGTTGTTTTCTTAAGATAATCTGTCAATATTTTCTCTGTCATTTCTACTTTTTCCTTCTATGCTACTATGTTGGCTTCCAAATACTGTTTTTGATCTTTAATATTTTCTTCGATCTTTCTGGCTTCTTCTAGATGATTTATTAATTTCTTGATGACCTGTTGAGATTCTTCAAAAATGTGAACACTTTCCTTTTGTTTCATCAATTCTTTCTTGAGTGACTTGTTTTCATGTTTCTTTTCTTAGTTCATCTAAAGCACTGATCAATTTTGCTTCATAATTGTCTTCTTTTTCAATTAGTTTTTCTGTCTCATTTCCTTTATGGCATTCCATTTCAAGATGTATGTGTTTTTCACAATTAAAGCAAAACAACATACTTCTGTTGATTATGTACTCTTCATCTTCTGAATATGTTTGATATGGTGAACATCTTTCTTCTTGATATGTTCCTGCATCTTCTTTGACATTTTTTGAATCTGTGATGGGTGAAGAATATATATCATGTAACTTATCCCAAAGTTGTTTGGCTGATGAACATTTACCAACATTTTCTGTGACAGGATTAGGTAATCCTTCCCAGAGGAAATCCATTGCTATTTTGTTATTCTTCTTCAATTCCCTCTTGGCTGTAGTCTTTTCCCTTTTTGAACTATCATATCCTATAACAACTGATGGCCAAATATCATACCCCTCTGTCTGTAAAAATGTTTTCGTCCTTTTGCTCCATATACCATGCTTTAAACCATTATGACCATTAAACAATGATACTCCATTCTCAAAATAATCCATGATCTCCTTCCAATGGTTAAACTGTTTCCTGAAGGAACCAACTCTAATACCAATTGTTGGATCACTGATAGAGGCGGGTGAATCAGTAATGAACAATTATACCAATTATTACTCCTTTAAACCACAAAGTATATTATTTTACTTATTCAACCATGTTCATCTGTTCATCATCAATATCTTACTGTATCATAAACATTAACATTCATCAGTGCATAATGAAAAATAACAAACATATCCACATAATGCATAGTACACCAATATTTATGTGGAAACCCAATGTGGGAGAAAACCACACAATGTTTTTCTTATATGTAAAGAATTACATTCAAGGAAGCACCAATTTTCAATTCTCTAGCTACAACCAGAGGGATGATACAACCCTCTATATTCTCCGACTACAACCGGATGGTGGCTACAATCACCTAGTTTCTCAGGCTAGAACCTGAGGGAAGCTCCAACTCCCCAATTCTTTGGCTACAACCAGAAGGAGGCTACAACCCCCTATGTTCTCCAGCGACAACCGGAAGGTGGCTACAACCACCTATCATTTCCCCATCCAACCAACCTGAAATATAAGTAGAATGATGGAACCACTGTCACACTATTACTATGAGATATATTGTTGTAAACCTGTACCAATTAACCTGCACCAAACAACCTGTAATGATAACATGTAAACAACATGTACCAATAACATGTGCCAAAATGTACCATGCATCAACCTGTACCATAAACAAGTGCATCAATCGTGCACCAAACCTATAAAAATAACCTATCACAATAACTTGTCCAACCAACCTATCTCAATAACTTGTCTCATCAATCTTATCAACAAATCATATCTACTCACCAAAATCAATCACCAAGACAACTCTCAACCATATGCACAATATCACCAAGATGTGCATCCACCAAGCATATCACAATAACTCACAATCATCACCAAGATCAATATGTGTTTCTAATAATATACCAAGACAAGTATGCTACACCATCCATAAACCATGTGTCAACAATATTACTAACAAGTTCCTCCAACCATGTACCAAGTATGTATCAATCATGCATCAAATACACATCAACTACGACTCATCAAGATGTACCAACATCATCAACTATACACCTCATGTATGTGCCAACTCATCAACTACTTGTCTCAACCATGTACACAACATGTACCTCAACCATATACCAAATAGATATACGAATATAATCATCAAAACGTTCTCTAGAAACCAAATACCATAAACCATTATATCAAACCATGTGCCAAAACCTCACTGTTATACAACCTCTATCTGTAACATATCTCAACCAAAAGCCTTCATCAATTTCATCATCTAAATATAACTTGTAACTTTGTAACAAACTTGGTGTATATGATCACATACCTGCAAACCTTACTTAACTTTAACAACAAGGGACTAGCATTTTCATCAAAATTTACTTTAGTTTCACATGACTAATTTTGGATTAGTCAACAACCCTAACTTTCAATAATCATAACTATGTACTTGTAATGAATAAAGATCTAAAAATAGTACACAATGTTCTTTAGTGTATTTTATGCAATTCCTCCAGGTTTCACTACTTGGAACCTCTCAGAAAATGAGTTATAGAAAAAATGACATACATTGTTGAGTTTTGGATTATTCTAGAGAGCGAACTTGTAGAGTGTGCCCCAAACAAAATATTTGCTGTATGGAACTAAAAAAGGTATAAAAAATACTAAAGACTATACTCTAACCAATACATTTGGTCTTACTGAATTTGGATATGTTATGAAGAAGTGATGACGTTTTTACCCGAAACACATGTTTTAGACTAGTTTCAGGACTAGCCACAAGCCTTATTTTCCACGGAGTGTAAATCCAAAAATACAACGACCCACAAGTTGAAATTTTTATCACAATTACTTGGATATGTTTTCTCAACGGTCTCCATATTTCACTATCTGAATCATTGTACAAATTTTTTTATTACGAAAATGGTGAGATGACCTGCAAATAACATACCTTAGAGAGCATCATCAAAAGACTTTATCCTCCCTTGAATTTTGGCCTTGTTTACTTCATCTTCCCTATGAAATTCACCTTAGATATCCTTTGGTTACCTCAGTTACTTGTAGATATTCAATATGCTCAATGGATACAAATGGGAGACCCTTTCTCTCTTATTTATACTCTCTAATTAGCTTCCTCTAGAAGTATCCCCTTAACCACTTTGTCCATTTAGCCACTTTGTCCATTTAACCATTTTTTCCACTTAGCCACTTTGTCCACTTAACCAATTTTGTCCACTTAGCCACTTTGTCGACTTAACCATTTTGTTCACTTAGCCACTTGGTCTGCTTAACCAACTTTGTCCACTTAGCCACTTTGTCCACTTAACCACTTTGTCTACTTTATTATTTAAATAATTTATCTTTAGTCAAAACGTCTTGTTGCAATTACTTTTATATAATTATTCAATTCATAGATTCTTTTCCCTTAACTAACTTCTTGTTACAACCACTTTATTATTTAATTTATTTCTTGGTTAACCACTTTGACTATTCAATCTTCTCATCACAACTACTTTACCATAATTACCAAACTCACAAATTCTTGTTGCAACTAATTTATTTTTAATTATTTTCTTAATGCAACAACTATACCCATGATTAAATCCTAGTTTCACCCACTTTGACTAGTCAACTTCTTCTAGGAGTTTCTAGAGTAATTTGACTTCTTTGACCTTCTAGGGGCTTCTAGATAACTCATGATGGTTCTCCAACTTCACAAGGCCATAACTCTCTAACCGTGAGGAGTTATGTGACATTTCACATATCACCAGAAATGACATGACATGTACTATCCATATAGAATAGTCTTACCTATAAATTCATTGATCTTCATGCCCTTATACCTCAAAGAGACTCGGGTCCCTTACCCATGTCTGTGTGCTACCGAAATTCACTACCAGTATTCTCCAAGGGTTGACATCAATTTACAATATCACTCTCCAAAGGTTGACATCAATGACAACCAACAATCCATACCAATTGTCCATCAACCTAAGCCAACTGTCTGACAATCTCCCCCTTTGGCATTGATGGCAACACTTAGTCATGATAACATTCATGATTATACTCCTCATCAATGTTTCTATCTCTCCCCCTTTGACATCAATGACAAATGGTATCTCTCTTTGGGGCTTCTCCCCCTGAATGAACTCTCCTTGGGGTTGCTCCCCCTATCTACATGTCTTTGATTTTTCTTTGTGTTTATAAGCCTTTTATTACTCTCTCTCCCTTCATATGAATAATATCTCCCCCTTTGACAAAGGGTGTCACTCTGATGCAACACTGAAGTCATATCACTCATTCTTCCCTTGTGACAATTTCTCCCCCTGGAAACATGCCTATGTTCTCTCTCTCAAAGCATCTAACTCTATATCCTGCATTCGATGAATCTCTTTCCCTGGAACCATACCTCTATTCTTACCTCTCTGTCTAACAACTTATTTGAATGATATTTATACCTATCTTTTTGGTTTTGTTTCTCTCTTTTGACTTCTTTGTAAGATGTTGTGTAAAAAAAATACAAGTCTTCCTGTACCTGTTGCCTTTTGGAGTTATTGTCCATTGGTGCTTCCTTGTGTAATCAACTGACATATATGAAAATCATTCAGGAATAAGAATTCAAATATTCATGTGTAATTATCATCCATTACGATAATGTTCCTTTGTTTTTGTACCACTCTCTGAACCAATCTATGAATCCATGCTCTCATCCACTGTCATATATCTTTCCAAACCTGTTAAGTGTTCTTACGAATCCATCTCTATCCATACTTTCCAAAATTCTGCTACACAACTATCCATAATTTTGACTCATGTGTCACTGTACTATCATGAAGTATTTACTACTACAACTGATTAATCTATCATATTGTACTTTTGCTAACTAACTGCTCTGAATTTGTCTACTCAAACTCTGCAAGTTGCTCGAAGGATGGTTCTCTGCTTTGTCTCAGCTACCGCATAGACTCCCCCTGTCTATTATTCATATTACCTGGGAATATCTAAGCTAGATGGCGCAGAACAATTCTTTCTCTGATGTGGATTCATCATCATCTTCCTCGGTAGATTCATCATCTCTCTGAACTCTGACTTCTTTCTTTCTATCCGTGGATTCATCTTTCACTACAATACCTGAAAATACAATCTCTTGAACATGTTCCTTATTTACCCATCCTTCTTTTCTTTCATTTATTTTCTAAAACTTTCTATATCTGACATCTTTCACTTTCTCTTTAGATTTTTTTTCATCTCGTTTTATTACCAATCTTGCGATCTATGAGACCTAGTCTTTATTCAGCTGTTCTTCCTATTTTCTTATCAATACTTTCTTATATTTGAAATCAATGTTCTATTTCATGGAAGTATCGATCATGCTTCTACAATCACGAGCTATGTGTCCATAGTTATGACATTTTTAACATTCAATGTTACGTGGGGCCACATAGACATTTCTTGCTTGAACATTTCTTTTATAATCCCTGCAATCTACAACCTTATGTCCAAAGTTAGTACAATAAAAACAATGACCATAAAAGAAATTTTCATACCTAGGAGTGGATGATCTTCTTTGTGGCGTAGTCCTTCGAAATTTCTTCCTTGACTGATCATGATCGTGATTGAAGCTTCTTTGTGGCTTAAACATGGATGGTATTCTTGAATATGTACCCTTATTAGTTTTCTTAGATTTTGGTTGACCATGATTCCTTCCTTTGAGTACTTCTGCATAATTCTTTCTCTTTTTTTCATTCTTATTTTCTATCAACCTAGAGTGTTTCTCTTCATTCTCTATAATTAATATGGATGTTTCTATCTCTTCAACGTTCTTGTAGAGCTTGACGATTTTACTACTCAATGTGACAACTTTTTCTTCAAGATTCTCAACATCTTCTTCTTTCTTTAATATCTAAGACTTCATGACTTCTTATGTTCTCTTCGCTTCTTGAAACTGAATTTTTAATGTGATTATTTCTTCTTCAAGTACTTTCTCTTTTTGACCAAACTCTGACTCAAACTGGTTTAGATCGTTAGTTGTTTCCTTAAGATGATCTATCAATATATTCTCTCTCATTTTTTCTTCTTCCTTCTGTGCTACTATGTTGGATTCCAAATACTATTTTTGATCTTTAAGATTTTCTTCGATCTTTCTGGCTTCTTCTAGTTGAGTTCTTAAGTTTGTGATGATCTGTTGAGATTCTTAAAAGATGTGATCACTTTCCTTTTGTTTCATCAATTCTTTCTTGAGTGACTTGTTTCCATCTCTTTCTTTTCTTAGTTCATCTAAAGCACTGATCAATTTTGCTTCATAATTGTCTTATTTTTCAATTAGTTTTTCTGTCTCATTTCCTTTATGGCATTCCACTTCAAGATGTCTGCGTTTTTCACAATTAAATCAAAACAACATACTTATGTTGATTATGTACTCTTCATCTTCTGAATCTCTTTGACATGGTGAACATATTTCTTCTTGATCCGTACCTGCATCTTCTTTGGCATTTTCTGAATCTGTAATGGGTGAATAATATATATCATATAACTTATCCCAGATTTCTTTGGCTAATGAACATTTACCAACCTTTTCTCTTACCAGATTAGGTAATCATTTCCAGATGAAATCCATTGCTATTTTTCTATTCTTCAATTCTTTCTTGGCTGCAGTCTTTGACCTTTTTGAACTATCATATCTTGTAACAATTGATGGCCAAATATCATACCCATGTGTCTGTAAAAATACTTTCAACCTTCTGCTCCATACTTTAAACCATTCTGACCATTAAATAGTGGTACTTCATTCTCAGAATAATCCATGATCTCCTTCCAGTGGTTAAATTGTTTCCTGAAGGAACCAACTCTGATACCAATTGTTGGATTACTGAGAGGGGGTTGCATCAATAATGAGAAATTATACCAATTATTACTCCTTTAAACCAAAAAGTCTATTCTTTTACTTATTCAACCATGTTCATCTATTCATCATCAATATCTTACTATATAATAAGAATTAACATTCATCAGTGCATAATAAATAATAAAAAACACATCCACATAACACCCAATACACTAATATCTACGTGGAAACCCAATGTGGGAGAAAACCATGGAATGATTTTCTTATATGTCAAGAATTACATTCAAGGAAGCACCAACTTCCAATTCTCCATCTACAACTGGAAGGATGATACAACCCCTATGTTCTCTGGCTACAACCGAAAGGTGGCTACAACCATCTGTTTCTCAGGCTACAACCTGAGGGAAGCTCCAACTCCCCAATTCTCTTTCTATAACTAGAATGATGCTACAACCCCCTATGTTCTCCGACTGCAACAAAAAGGTGGCTACAACCACCTATCCTTGCCCCATCCAACTGCCTTGAAATATAAGTAGAACGATGGAACCACTGTCACACTATCACTGTGAGATATACTATTGTAAACCTTAACCAATCAACCTGCACCAAACAACTTGTAACAACTTGTACCAATAACCTGTAAACAACATGTGCCAACATGTACCATGCATCAACCTGTATCTCAACCTGTACCATAAACAAGTGCATCAACCGTGCGCCAAAACTATACAAATAACCTGTCACAATAACCTGTCCAAACAACCTATCTCAACAAATTGTCTCATCAATATTATCAACCAAATCAGATCTACTCACCAAGATCAATCACAAAGACAACTCTCAATCATATGCACAATATCACCAAGATGTGCATCTACTAAGCATATCACAACAACTTGTAATCATCATAAAGATCAATATGTGCTTCTAATAATATACCAAGACAAGTATGCTACATCATCCATAAACCAAGTGTCAACAATACTACTAACAAGTGCCTCCAACCATGTACCAAGTATGTACCAATCATGCATCAACTACACATCAACTATGACTCATCAAGATGTACCAACATCATCAACTATACACTTCATGTATGTGCCAAATCATCAACTATTTGTCTCAACCATGTACCCAACATGTACCTCAACCATATACCAATATAACCATCAAAAATTTCTTTAGCAACCAAATACCATAAACCATTACATCAAACCATGTACCACAACCTCACTGTTATACAACCTCTATCTGTAACATACCTCAACCAAAATATCTCATCAATTTCATCATTCAAATCTGACTTGTAACTCTGTAACAGACCTGGTGTATATGATCACATACCTGCAAACCTTCCTTAACTTTAACAACAAGAGACTAAC
>SNQJ01S0196103.1:22128-33106 GCA_010110895.2 Picea sitchensis
TGATCACATACCTGCAAACCTTCCTTAACTTTAACAACAAGAGACTAACATTTTCATCAAACTTTACTTTAGTCTCACATGACTAATTTTGGATTAGTCAACAACCTCAACAACCCTAACTTGCAATAATCATAACTATGTACCTATAATGAATAAAGATCTAAAAATAGTACACAATGTTATTTAGTGTCTTTTATGCTATTCTTCTAGGTTTCACTACTTGGAACCTCTCAGAAAATGAGTTATAGCAAAAATGACATACCTTGTTGAATTCTGAATTATTCTAGAGAGAAAACTTGTAGAGTGTGGCCCACACGAAATATTTGTTGTATGGATCTGAAAAATGTACACTGAATACTACAATCTGTACTATAACCAATACATTTGGTTTTACTGAATTTGGACCTGTTATGAAGAAGTTATGACGTTTTAACCCAAAACACATGTTTTAGACTAGTTTTAGGATTAGCCACAAACCCTATTTTCCACGGATTGTAAATCCCAAAATACAACGACTCACAAGCTGAAATTTTTATCACAATTACTTGGATATGTTTTCTCAACGACCTCCATATTTTGCTATTTGAATCATTGTAGAAAAAAAAATATAACGAGAATGGTGAGATGACCTATAAATAACATACCTTAGAAAGCATCATGAAAAGACTTTATCCTCCCTTGAATTTCAGCCTTGTTTACTTCACCTTCCCTCTGAAATTCATCTTAGATATCCTTTGGTTACCTCAGTCACTTGTAGATATTCAATATGCTCAATGGATACAAATGGGGGACCATTTCTCTCTTATTTATACTCTCCAAGTAGCTTCCTCTAGAAGTATCCACTTAACCACTTTGTCCACTTAGCCACTTTGTCCACTTAACCATTTTGTCTACTTAGCCACTTTGTCCACTTAACCATTTTGTTCACTTAGCCACTTTGTATACTTAACCAACTTTGTCACCTGATTTCACACCGAGAAGACAATGCAATCAACTCTTCTACATGAAAGCGCCCTTGACCTCTTCATTCTCGTTGAACTACATCTGTTTATATCTACTCGCCCCTTACACTCCCAAATTTTCTTACAAGTTGGTATTGGTTATGGTAAACCCTAAATTCTAAAACTAGAGAGACTCATGACTCGTCATCTCATCACCTACTTCCCTTGCTGAAGTGTTCGAGTATCGACGATCTGTATAAGAAAGCTCGTGATGAGACATTTTTCTGACTGTTTTTCTCTTATGAACTTGTCTCAACCATGAAGAATGTTGGTCACGTAGGGTTGTTGGGAAGTTCATAATGATTTTTGGACTCACACATACCCCTTCAGATTAAGGGAGGGAATGTTGGACATGTAATCCTTTGTGGTTGAGTTACTTGTAACAATATTGTACATATGAATCATCATAGTTGATAGGAAGAGTCATATGTTGGAGAAGACCAATGGTTGCATATTTTTGTATTTATTGAGCTTCATGCTAATGGAATAATCATCACATGGAGTTATGATTCATGCCCACTCCTAGCCTGAAAAAATGAGGCTTGATGAAAACTCGACACCATCTCAATCAGTTGAGCAACCTGGACCAACTCAGAAAGGTCCACCAAAATGGCTCACAAAAACACTTGAAAGTGTTCATCCTGATGAGATCGGAAAGACAGGAACCAAATTGTCCTCAAAACAATATGGAGGTAATGTAGATAATTCAAACTCTGGTGATGTAGATGATATGGTTGTTTCATATGATTGTGAGTTGAATTTATCTACTAACCTTGAACCAACTTCCTTTAAAGAAGTTGCTTCTCATGATGAATAGAAAGAAGCCATGCATAAGGAATATGATGAGAGAATCACATGAAACCAAGTCCAACACATGATGATTTGAGCTCAGTGAGTGCACACACCGCATGACGATGATGCAGAGACAGAGTCTAGGTTCAGAATTTGTAACGACCACTTGCCCAGAGAACTTAAATGAATGCAAGACAACACGATCACTGAGAGAATTTCCCAATTTCCTAAGATGGGCACCAATTAGCTCTCGATGAAGTTCATAACTTATCCCCAACTTACACTGATGGAATTCATGACTTGGCCTCTGATGCACATCAGAAGAGTTCCCATCAACTACTCCGATGCAAATCAGAGTGGTTCCCATCAACTCCTCCGAAACCTAAAAAACCGCCTTTCAAAATCGGCCATAACTTTTGACTCATGTGTCTGTTTCACGCATTCTCTATATAGTTGGAAAGGCATTTCCGAGATATATGACTTTATAGTTATAGGATTTAATAAATTCCTAACCTATTGATTTCATTTTTCAATATGAATATATGGTACCTTGTTGGAAGCATTGGAGAACGCAACGCCTTAATCATGAGCAAATGAACCAAGAATTGAATGCAGGGAAGTTCACATGATATTTAAATTAATTAATTCCTCAGTTATTTGCATTCATGTGATTAGTATTAATAGTTTATTTGGAGTGATTCTCATCTATTGTATGTTAAATGGTGTTAGGTTCCAATGGTAAGGGGACATCATATTCAACATCCTCACAATGCAATCTACAACCAAGGATGACATAGAATCCATAACAATAGCGACCACAATGATAGAGGAGTAGCAAGGGAAATATAACATAGATATTTGAAGAAGGGATCTGATCCACATGACGAACGACTGCCAAATTTGTATAACTAAGATGTTCCCATGTCCAGACCATCCTTCATGGTGTGTAGGGCATGTACGACCGAAATCTATGATGGTCCACTAACGCTAGACGACAAATTCAAATTGTAATTGTTGTCTTTGTTTCTCATCATGTCAAAGGGAATAAGACAAATATTGGAAGGAGAAAGGTCACAGAGGAAGGCAAAAGGCTAAGGGTCACATTAAACCTTATTAAATACAAAAATTGTACCCAAATAAGGGGCTTTTGGCTCTTCAAACATTGTACACTTCTAAACTATTTTGAGAATACAGTGTCAACTAAAATTGGAGAATTTTCCTTAGATTTTTCATGTACTATTGTTTAAATTGTTAATACAGAGAAGCCCTTAGGGCCAATTTTTTACATAGAGAAGGATTCGCATGTGTTGTTGTTTTGTTGTGAACTATTTCAAGCAAAAGGTTTGTTATTCACATGGGTTGTAAGAGCATGTTTGTTTATGGACTATTCTGACGCAATATATGTTTTCTTCTAGTTTTGTTACTCTTTCTTATATTACATGTCCTGAGCGAATGAGTTGTGCATGTATGCAAAAATGTGACTTAGAATTTTCTGGTTATAGATTTGTATGCATGTGTTTCTAACTGTGTGCCTTCATGACAACTATATGATTGAGGTTTATTCATAGTTTAGTTTCATTACAACTCATTATGTTACTATAGTTCACTCCTAGCGAGTATAGGATAGATTAGAAATAGATTAGACTTGCATTTACATAGTCTTCATCTACATATTTTGTTTGCATAACCATCCATCACTCACCTTCATCAATGGACTAGGCCACAACTGGTAAATCCAAACCAACAATGGCTACCGGGCCAAAATCCGAACGGGTTCCCTATTCCAAACAGTGAGAGGTCTAATTGAGACTTCTTAATAGGGGTAACCCCTTATTATTGTCGGACGATTTCGAACCCGTCTGACACTAGAAGGAGGGCAGAATAGCAAGCATTCCCATGTGGAGTCATTTCACTTAAATTTAACCAGCCCATGGATCCTCTCCATACCTCCATATACGATGACCCTTTGAGTATTTTGAGACCCACTGAAGCCATTTCAATCAAGACAATCAATCTCTTGTCAAATCCCAAATTTGATGGTGAAGGGAATGTCTTTGCATTCATGCATCTCAAATGATTTGATATCGCTTGATGAAATCTTAAGATTGTTTAGGACAATGAAACATGTCGACTATTCATTCTCACATTTGAAGGGAGAATTAAATCATGGTTTCGAACATTGCCTGCAAAATCAGTCCATAGTTGGAAACAATTTATGGAAATGTTTATTGATACTCATGATGATTATGTCTATGACGGACTATTTGATGAACTTGCAGAAATTTGTAGGCTTGGAAGTGAATTTGTGGGTATTTATTCCTAAGAGTCATGAAAATTTATTATAGATTTACTGAAAATGACAAACCCTTAAACCAACAAATCTTGAATTGGTTTTCCTATATTATCTCTATTTCTGAGGAGTGTGATCTAGAAACTCAAAGAGTCTCTCATTTACAATATCTGGAGCTAACCACAAAGGATACGGGGTATGAAAGCTCTAACCAACACTCTGTGCAGTTGTGGGGGAATCCTTATCAGCTAATTTAGACCTCACATCCATAGAGTGTGAACCATGTAACGATCCCCCTTCAGAAAATCATGAACTATTTTGGTTTGCAACGAATCTCTCGCTAAAGAAATCTCATCATTTTCGAAATCTGAAAATATTCATGCATTTTATACAAATTTGTTCAATGATAATAACCCGCATGAACACCCATATATTTATTATGTAGTACACTCTTCACATTACTCTTTTAATGAAAAATTGAATGATATACTAGATCAAGAAGAGTGCCCATCCTTGATCGATCAAACACTCATTCTTAATGACACTTCATCTGCGATGTATTGCTTTGAAACCTCTTCCCAATTCCAATTTATGGAATATGTTGAATCACAATCTAATCATGATGATCCTATTTTTGATTACTACTTTTGTGTTCTAGAATTGAATATGGGTACTAACTTATCATTCATTGATCCTTTACAATCTGAAATTTCTGACTTGAATGCACATATGTTAAACACTAAAAATCTAAAATATGCAGAGCACAATGAGTTTGTTGATCCTCATGAATAAATCATAACAAATGAACAACCCATCACTATGAAAAGTACATGAAACATCGAGCTAATCTGGGGAACGGCATCTTCTCAATCTACTCTAGAATTATTTTTTATTCCTCAGGGGCAGATGCATCACTTGTCTTTGGATGTTATCTTAATGCTCTGACACTCTTCACATGATTTCATTAATGTCATAGGAGAGGCTTTGGAGTCATCTTTCACTCAATGTTTCCTTCGAACAATGAGACATCATCTCTCCTCTCAGCATGCGTGGTATGTGAAATATGGACCCATGGAAATTTTCATCGATAATGAAGCACTCCAATATCAACCAATGATTATGTCAAGTACTCATTGTCTTACTTATACTCCTGGGATGAAAAATGTCACCAACTCCGAGACACACTCACAAAGTATATTGCACTTATGTTTCATTTATGAGTCTCTTTAGGTGCATCACTCACCTTCTGATTCCCTATGATGATCATTGTAAATTTTATGACATAGTTGAATCTTGGTTGGAGGAATCCTACACGTCCGCATTTCACATTAACAATAACAATGTCAAATTTGACTTGTTGAGTGGAAACTTGTTTGAATAAATTCTTCCAATCATTCATGCCTCACTGATTCATTCTCTGCAATTGAATTTCAATGAACATACGATCACAGGTTTGGAGTTTCTTAATTGGCTTCATTGACATTATGCTTACACCTAGCCTTCTTTCAGTCAATATAGAGTAGGTTAGGAATAGGACTAGCGTAGTTATTTTTGCTTACTTTATTCTTCATAATTTAGATGTTTGTTGTCTTTTCCAATTATAGATTAGATGTTTTCTTTGTTTTCATATGTATAGAATAAGTTTGGATGTGTTTTGGTTGTTTTAATAAAGGTCACAAGTCGTGATTAGTCCAGTTTGCAGTTTGTGAATGTATGCTTTAGTTTAAGTTTCCTTTCAGCAAAGCTCTCTTCTTTTCTTTTAAGCCTTTTCATTTTTGTTTGACTAAAATATTGTCTTAATCTTGGTTTTCCTCAATCATCATGAGGAAACCATGTGCATGAATTCTCTGATAAGTTCAATCACGGATCTCACTTGTTTTAACAAAATTTACTCTGGCCTCGAGAGTTAGACAACATGAATACTTGACAAATGGAACAAGACATAAACCAAGCTAAGAAAATACATCGGTTGTTTACAGCCTTACTCAGGATGGTGTTAATTCAGTAGAATCATTAAAGTGATTGTTACTCTATGACAAAGTATGTTCTTAACACTTTGGTACATTTATCCTTTTCTCATTATTAAAATATGTTTTCAATCATTAGGGAAAGTGATAACATACTTCAAATTTGACATACACCTTGAAGAATAGAGCGTGAGTTTTCAGTTTCCCTCTAACATTTTGATGCATACCCCTTTATCTCCTAAGGCCTACGCGACCTCCCGGTCTAGGATATCCAATTCTCGAGTCTAATGACTCTCTGAAACCACAATGGTCTTGTTCTGTGATTTAGCACAGACCCCCTCGACTCCTTGATGTAGGTATGATAGTAACCCATGACCTTCCCTTTCGCCTTGTTGCGAAAACTCTGAGTGTCGAGCGTTAGCTCCTTTTGCTTGATAAGCCCCCTCCCGATATGACCTTGGCGATGACCATGTGATTACGGGCACGGTCACAAGCGGTTTGGAGTTAAACCACTTTTGGGCCTGCAATGCCCCTCCATCATCCACGTGCCCTCTTGACGAAACCATGGTTCAAATTTTGGCCTGCCCTCGATTCCTTGAACTCTTCACAACTTCTATCCCCGCAATGACATGAGATCGTTGATCTCATGATCTTGACGATAACGTCCAAAATCGACGATTCAAATCTATGTCCTTCTTATCTATGGAAAATTTTTGATAGGGGCCTAGCACTTGCTATCTCCTCCCCTATCCTTCGTCCATGTGACCTCTACTAGGAACCGCAAGACTAAACAAAAGGCGCTTCGTGTTTCATGGTTTCGGGAGTCCTACATGCGAGTCGCCCTGACTCTTCCAATTCCTGAAACTCCAAAATGGGCTAACGGTCCCTAGCTCCCCCCTAATGTGACCTCCAGCTGCGACCTGGGGCTCAGCTTCTGAGTGCGTCAGAATTTCACGTATCGAGAACTCTCGATGCTTTAGATCTGACGACCCAGATCCTTCCTCAATTTGATGGTCATGATCATGTCATGAACTCGGGTTTCGTGAGGTCTCATGACTCAACCTTTGACTCCTCCAAGTCACGAGTCAACGAAACATTGATCTCTTGCCACGTGTCCTCCTTGATAATGGACAATCTGGATGATTTCAGAATGATCAACGACTGTGATACTTTCGCAAGTTCTTATAAATTTTCCCTTTGACTCCCTTGAGTCACGAGTCAGTGAAATGTTGATCTGTTGCCACCTATCCTCTGACGATGGATGGTCCTGATGATTTCAGGACTTGGAATTTCGCGATATTCTCTCTCCTCCTATGCATTATTGATGGGTTTAACCCTCGTGTACCTTCCTTTGGATCCAACGGTTGTTGGTCCACATGCTCCCAGATCTGATGACTAAGATCGATTCTTCCTCCTGCACTCTTTCCTGGGTGTCTGGACGTGGATTTGACGGTCCAGATTTCCTCCTCTGCAGCTAATCTATGATTGTTGTGCTCCTTCTCCTGAGCTTGTGATTTCTTCTTGACTTGGAAGATTTTCAAAGTTTCAAAGGATTCCACCTTTGATTCCTCTGTGAGCCCTGTGACTTTGGGTCTCATCTGTGTTCTCCCTCCTGAGCTTTGGCAATGAAACTCGACCTTGACCCTGCACACACTTGCGCTCTACATGCAGCTTCATGCTATCTCTTCTGAGCTTTTCAACTCGCTCAGTATCTAAGGGACTCACCCTTTTGCATCTTTTAAAAGACTTCTAGTGTCCACCTGGCACGTTCTGTGCTCGACCTCCTAAGCTTTCGAATTTAAAATAGTCCACTCCTCTGCACGCTCCTTGTGCTCTGACTAGCCTTCAGATGGATATATTTCAACACTTTGTCCAAGTGTTGGCCTGGTGCACTCCTTGCACAGGTCTTCGTCCAAAGTATTTCAGAAACTATATAAGTGTCTTCTCCTTGACACTTCTTCTCCTTACAGAACTCGAAACAAAGTCCTCTTGTGCACTCCTTGTACTCGCTCAATTCCCTCCTGGCAGAGCTCTACAAAATCTTCAGCAATTATGTATCTCTGTGCCCTCCTCTGCACAGTCTTCCCTCCAGAGTATTCAGTAATGTTGAGGTTTCTACTGAGTCTACAAACTATCCTGGTGTGCCCTCTTAGCATGTTCTCATCTGAACTCAATAGAGAGATTCATATGCACACTCTTTTCCCTGGCTACATAACTTCCAATGTTTTGTTGTGCACTCCTTGCACAACCTATAGAATCCAGAATGATATTTCAAACTCAAACAGAGATAGAGAAATCTATCTTTCTACTGTAAATGAAACTTATCATACATCTACAACATTCATTCATGAAATACGTACACACATAAAAGACATCCATTCATAAACACGCGATATGCAAGAAAAACTGCTTTTCTATTATCTCTGTGTGTCTATACAGATGTTTACAAAAACTGGACTGTAACAAAGTCCCAGTTCTCTCAAGATTTCTTTCAAAACTTCTAAGACCTCCTAAGGCCTCTCTATCATTCTCTCTACCTGATATCTCTCTCTCAAGTCTCATAATTACAAAAGAGGGCTCTACGAGCTTATCCTCTTCACCGTCTTAGTGCCATTTGTTGAAATATTGTAACTGCAAAGAGTATTCTAATTATTATTGATGTATTATTAATTAGATCAATCCCCTTTTGTGGATTGATCATGTCAATTATTCTAAATGACAAATCCCCTTTTGTGGATTGGTTAAACCCTAATTGTAATGGGATAAATGAAAAGTCAGCCCCATAATATATTAAAGTGATTATAAGCACCCATGACGCAGGAGCATCGCTTCCATTCGTGCAGAGTAAGACCCATCAACATCTAGGAATCTGTACGAGAGATCAATGCTGGCAGTTACAACAGACAATTTGAAGGCACCTTAACTCAGCGTCGGAATTAATCCCTTGAGGCATGCTTGAAATTAGGCGGAGAAGTTTTGGAGGCACGCTTGGAGCAAAGTGGGAGTTTCCACTACATCTTTGGAATGTGACTGATCTAGATAGTCGTTAGGATAGTCTTAGAGTAGACATGTAGTCAGGGGGGGACCCTAAGAACCCTATAAGTTAAAAAGATTCTTGGTAAGCCCAAATGAGGCTAGTCGGTTGGGGTGGTTTCATACGGCTGTAAGCTGATGGAAGATAGCCACAAGTAGAAGCCAGTTCATAGGAGAATTTTGAGTTTTTACAGTTTTGTTGTTTTTGATTTACAGTTGTAACCATTTTTTACTCTTGAATAGAACATAGGAGAAATTGATCCAATGTATGGGTTGAATGTTGTTTGCAATTCTCTGTGTTTTGTGTTTTCATATGTGAATGAATGGATCCCAATACAAGTAGATGGAACTATGAATGTTAGGATAAGCTTAAATTTTTCTCTTTTGTGGAAGTAGTGCGAGGTGTGCACACAGAACGCAAGGAGTGCATTAGTGGGATTTGTTACGATTCCCAATCTTAGAAGAGATAACATAGAGGCTTGTCCCTTTGCAAGGAGTGCAAAGACATTGCTACAAGGTGTGCACAGTCGTCCGCAGGAATCCAATTCTTGTGAGAGGGTCGATTGCGAGGTGTGCAACGAACGATAGAAGAAGCGCCAGGAGGGCAGGAAGAACTTCTTTTCAAGAAATCCTTTGGAATTTGAGTTGTCAAAATTCCCTGAATGCAAGGGGCGCATGGGAAATGACATCTTCACAAAGATCAAAGCTTAGGGGAGTTGGTGCCAAGATATTTGGTCGGGGCTCGTTGAGGATTTGAACAGATGGTGGAAAGCCTTCGAGGGGAAGTTGCCGACAGCCGCAAGTCGTTGGATCAAGTGAAACTGTGAGGGGAATAGTGGCGAGAGCTATTTGACTCTCAAAGCTCAGGAGGGATAAGAGTTGTTGATCTAGGATAGATCTGGGTCGTTGGTCTATTTCGTGAAACTGTGTATAGGGAGTTGGGAGGACAGAAGTCCTTGACTTCCAAAACGCCGAATCGCGAAATTGTGAAAAGCTCTGGACCATTATATCTTGAGGACTATGGACTCTCGATTTATTTTGAGAAATCAGGAATCAGGAATCTGAGGAGGACAACAGAGGTGGCCGCAACCCAAAAGTCACGATACATGAAATCCTAATATCGCTCGGGACCGCTATATCATGGGGTTGGCTGTAAAACATCAATTCCTTTTGGGGTTTTGGGGATCGGGAGATTCGAGGTGAAAAGCCTCTCGATCTCACGAAACGTGAAACGCCGACTCGATCGCAGTTGTTGATCAAGGGCAGATACAGGTCGTAGATCTCGAGTCATCATGATTTCGGTTTTCAGGGAAATAGAGGTAGCGGCCCTCCCAGAGTCACGAGACGCAAAGTTGCAGAGCGCTTTCCATTCGAAGAGCATGGTCATAGCCGAGGGCACAAGGGAGAAAGGGCTTAGTAGGAAGGAGCTAGTGCCCATTTGGCTTTGAGACTTGAACAACACCCAGGGAAAGGTCGTGGGTCTCATACGACCGACGCCATTGGAGAAAGGACCTGTGTAAGTGAGGTTTGGGTCTAGCAGAGGCTCGAAGAGTCAATAGGACTCAAATTATTGATCAATCCTAGACCGGGAGGTCGTGCAACCCTTAATAGGGGAGGGGGTGTTACACATTATTTTCGTCATCCCTATGATCGTTAATGATGTAAACCTATCTATTTCCTTTAGAGGGGTCAGTGGCCTGAGTTCCTGAAGGGAGAAGGGAGAAGAAATTTTCCTGAGAAAAGAAGTTGCATTTTCCTGTGTAAAAACCTTATAAAAAAGGAAGTTCGCAGGCTGCCTATGTATTAGGGTGCGAGAATGCATGATTCTCGTAGGCTGCATCATAGCTAGGGTGCGAACAGTTCGCAGGTTGCACTATAAGCAGGGGGCGAGAATG